>SRRH01000139.1:0-57593 GCA_018361025.1 Claviceps aff. purpurea
AACCATCTAGAACCTTCTGGCCCACCGGATCGCATGCCAACCAAGAAGAGACACTGACGTCTGACAACCAAGATGCAACCCGACTAAACACGCCCCCCACCAACAAGATGGTCGCCCACGACCATCCAGCTCGAAGGAAAAAGAAAAAGAAAAGAAAAGAAAGGACATGAGGCAAAGGCGCACTCCCTCAAGTGAGCGTACAGGAAAAGAAGGAAAAGACAAAGGAAAACGTAAACAGAAGGAACGACACTCCTCCAACTCTGCTCACCCCCTCAGATTTGTCCTCCCCAGAAGCAACTCATCCCATGGTGTCTGGAGATATCCAGTTCGAGGCTCGAAAAGCTTCAATGCGTCTTCGTGAAACTCAAGACCAAAGCCTCCACGAATTCGTGAACCATCAATGTTGGTAAGTTGATATGACGCACGTCCCGACCGGACTTTGACTCGAAAGGGACCCTGCCAGCGAGGTCGTAGCTTTGGTGGTTTTCCCTCCGACACCACCATCACCAAATCTCCAGGAGCAAACGGTTTCGAACACCTCTGCTCATGACGATGTTTTCGGGCAACCGCCTCCACCTGACCCTTACACTCAACCTCAGAACGACGCTCCTCCACGTGCCCTATCCAACGCACTATCGGATCCCCTTCCAATGATGCTTCCAACGGCCATGTCAGAGATTTGCAAAAGTGATCATCCCAACCACACGAGGTCTGTGTCAAGAATGCCTTGAGCCCAGTATCCGCCGCTCGTGACAATCCATATAACACCTCCACCGGTGAAAAGCCCATAGACTCAATGTAGCGCGAGTTCAAGATCTTGGCGACACTCGGCAGGTGCAAATCCCAGTCAGTCGGGTTCTCGGTGACCTTGTTCAACACCGTTTGCAGGATGCGATTCGTAACTTCGACCAAACCAACACTCTTGTGGGATTGTCGGGGGGCATTCAGCATCCCAATCTTCCTCTTCTTCAGAAATGACGATAACTCTGCTGAGGCGAAAGCCGGACCCGGGTCAGTGTAGAAGCCCTCCGGAGCTAGCGAGAGCCCGTCCATCCAGGCTTTCAAATGGTTGACCACCTCGGTGGCTCCTGTTGACTTGCATGGAAAGAACCAGACAAAGCGAGAGAAATAGTCGACCACCACCAAAACATGTTGGATGCCCCTTTCTGACTTCGGGAAAGGCCCAACATGGTCCATCCCCATGACCTGAAATGGCTCGCCCACTGCCACCGGTTGCATCGGCGCCTTCCTCTTCCCAGCGTTGTGTCGAGCGCACGGCAAACATCCTGCAATATACCTAACAACATCCGACCCCATCTTGGGCCAAAAAACCGCCTTCGACAATTTGCGACGAGTCACATCCGCACCAAAGTGACCGCTATTGTCATGAGCTTCTCGCAAGGCATCCTTCACTTCCTCCCTCACAAGACACCGCTGCTTCCCATGCCGACCCCGGAACCAAAGAACTCCATCCTCCAAGTGATACTGTCTGGCCTTCGTCATTATCCGTTGAATTGCATGACGATCAAAAGGGCCATCACCACTCCGACCCGTGGTCAGAAACCTCACGATCTCCCCGTACCATGGATCGGCAGTGAACTTTTCCAACGACACGTCTGATCCTGGCACCACTTCTACCCATCTCACAGCTTGAGCCACCTCTGGCGCTCCGGACTCTGCCTTCCGCTTGTCCTCCTCCGCTTTCAACTTTCTCAACATCTCCTCATATCCCCCAGCACCGTCCTTCCAGACCCATTGGTTCGACCCCGCCTCGCGCGACCCAAACTCAGTAAGATCATCTTTGCAATCGTCGGAAGGAAAGATGGTGCGCGAGAGCCCATCAGCAGCAGCATTTCGCCTTCCTTCTATGTAACAGATCTCCACATTCAGAAGCCGAAGCTCCGTAACCCAGCGAGCATAAATGCCCGCATGACCCGTAGCTGTGATAAAAGTGGTGAGTGGTTGGTGATCCGTAAAGATGGTTGACCTTTCTCGGCACTCGAAGAAATGCTTGTGCCGTCGGCAGAACTCGATGATAGCGCATAGTTCCCGCTTATAGGTGCCATACTGTCGCTGAGTTTTGGTGAAAACAAACGAGTCGTATAGGATGGGGTACGGAACCTTGTCGCGAGTCTGCATGATCACACATCCTCCGGCAAACCCGCTAGCATCAGAGTACAACTGAGTCGGCAAATCAAACACAAATCCATGCATGCACACCGCGGTGGCAGCTTTCTCCCTCAGCAAGTGAAATGACAACGCCTCCGAATCACCCCACTGCCACTCCACGTCACCCGTCAGCCGACTGAGCGGTCGAGCGATCTCGGCACAGTTCTTGATCCATCGCCTGCACGGTCCAATAGCTCCCAAAAACGATCGAACAGCCGTTTGATTCTGTGGTACCGGCCACTCCTTCAGCTTTTGAGCTCTATCCGGTTTGATATACATTTTCCCACCAACTTCATGAACCCAGCCAACTGCAGTGATTGATGTCATCCCCAACGACACCTTCTTGAAGCTAAGTTTCATCAGAGTCCACAAGAGTCGAGGCAGTAAGTGATCCTTGATGAATGACCACTGCTCCTCGAATGAAGCGTGCTTACAGAATATGTCATCCATATAACTGGTAAGCGCACTTAAACCACCAACACTCTGTGGTGCTGAAAGAGAAGGCTCTGGGAAGGGTGAAGGAATAGGACCTAAAGCAATGCGCAGTACCTCTGTCATTGTAAATCCCGCAGATTGGGAGCCCTGAGGCATCCGCGTAGGCTGCAGCTGGCTGAAGCCAGGGACGCTGAACGCGAAAACATGTCTTGACTCAGGAGCAACCCCTACAGACCAATAGGCGTGCTTCAGATCAAACCCGCTGTATGACCATATCCTCGGATCCGAAAGGTCGTCGTGAACCTCAGCCAGAAGCGGTAATTGACTCCCTGGCATCTCTTCGTCCACATGAGAGTAGTTAAATGTCAGGCGTTGTTCAGCCCACGGATTCGATTCAACCTTCGGTACCAACACAGGCTCAGCACACCAATCCGACATCCGTCCATTCGCAGCCATAGTGTACTCATACATGCCCGACTCGATGCCCTCCTTGACCAAGCGATGGAGCCAGTACTTCTGGGGCTCAGACCACCTCTTCTTGGGTGAACGGGACCACGGCTTAACATCCGACTTCAAACGAGGAACGTGAACGTAAAGATCAGTGTCAGGAATGTCGGCGATCGACGAGGCATTCAAGTCTCGGTAAGCATGAAAGGTTCTCATGATCTCTTCCAACAGAGAGTCAGGAACCAAGGGACCCAAAGTAACACCACAATCTTTGAACCACGACGAAACCTCTGTCAGAGGGATGGACCAATCGACTTCTCTCCTCCAGATTCGTCGAGCAGTAGGAAATGGAAATGATGGGGGTCCAACCGCAATCGGGCCCGGCCAATTGTCCTTCGTCCACGGGGTCAGATCACGACTGCTCCCTTCTGGGCTGTCAGTGCAATCTTCTTCCTTGGCCACAATCGCTTCTGACCAGTGTGCACAAAAACTGAGTCGACATGCAACTTGAAATGCCTCATGCACCTCCGTCGGGCGAGTCACCCGTGGCGCACATCCAAAGTGCCAGGCATCCGGCGCAGCCCAAAAGTGAATGAATGGAAGACTCTCAAGCCTGCCACCCTGTCCCCTTTTAGGCACCTGATACAGTTTTCCGACATGTTCAGGTTCAGGTCTAAGGGAGAAATCTAGTTTTCCGACTCGACACTTTCGTTCTCAGAATCCTCAGACGCCTCCTCAGGCGACAGCTCGTCGTCATCCCATCCAATGTATTCTTTGAGAACGGAGGGGTCCGAGGGGCACAACATTATTCTCTGGCGGTGAGACATCGCCATCATGGGACCTTTGAGGATCGCTTCCGTATCACCCTCCTCCTCGACACCTAGAGCAAGTTCGGACTTGCGAATATTAATCCTGGCACCAACATCATACAGCCAAGGCAGCCCGAGAATGAGTACGGTCTGATTGTCCGCCTGGATATCCGGAGTGACCACTGCCCAAATCACTCGTTTCACCCCTTCACAAACCAACCGCATCGAGACAAAATGGCTGACCGTGCACTGACGCCCGTCAGCGTTAATCATCCGCAGCCCTCTAAATCCAATGGACCCCAAATCATACACCGGTATCTTATGTTCCAAAACAAAACCACGAGACATCAAATTGATCTCGGAGCCTTGGTCGGCAACGGCCTGACCGGGCTCAAGGTCGAACACTCGCTTAGTTTGGTATCCAACATGTATACGAACAGGAACGCCGAAGAGCTTCTGACCAGTGCGATGCTTGCGAAGGAGATCAGTGTTGTGTCGACCGGAGGGAGAGACAGCATCGAGGTTAGCTGACGAGGTGCGAACAGGATCCGCCCCTAATGTGAACGATACTTTCTTTTTCGGCTTCCCCTTGTGATCAACAATTCGAGACGAAAGTTTCCGAAACTGCTTCGACAACTCCGGACTGACTTGCCACAGTTCCATCAATGACATCGGAACTGAGATTCGACTAGCCAAGCCTTTCCAATCAATAGGCCCAAGACCTTCTCGCCCCCAGATCTGACTCAAAACTTTGGCGCTCCGCTTGACAGACTTCTCTCTCACCAAAGGCACAGGCTGGGGCAGGGGAATTTCATCATCGTCCGATTCTTCCGACATCGGAACTCCTTTCCGCTTCTTCGTAGGGGGACCAGCTTCCGCCATCAACGCCAACACCCAGAGAGCACCCTTGGCAACAGATTCCAAGGTGGTCTCATCTGCTCCTTTGAGGCTCTCAAGACTAGGACGAACTGGCAACTCTTCGTCATCAACCTCTTCGGCGGTGGCGCGAAGACCGACTCTTTTAGCATCCGCCTCTCCGAGCCGAACAAGCTGCGAGTCATCAGACGGACGGTCGGTGACCTCATCGTCGTGGCCTGACTCCACGGCGACGTATCTTGTGGTAGCAGCTGGACCGTCATACCAATCGTCCAGTGTATCTCTCTCAAAATAAAGCTGAGCTGAGCGAGCATGAGCACCATTTGGTGCCCAGTTCCGATCTTCAAGAGGCGGCAACATCATCGATTTGAGCCAAGCAACCTCCCACCTCTGAAGACGGGCATCCCCAGTCGCCGTGCACTGGCGAGCAAAGTGGCCAGACTGACCGCACGTAAAGCAAACGCCCCCCCGAGGCAGCGGGATTGTACCATTGATGTACGGATTTCTTGATTCTGATGCAGGCCTCAGTTCCTGCGGACGTCCTCGAGGCACGTGCGGGTTGGCAGTGGCAGGAGCAGGAGCAGGAGCAGGGGCTAGAACTGGAGCGGGAACAGGGGCTGCAGCAGGAGGAACCGTAGCCGGAGCAGGAACTGGAGCTGAAACCAAGGCATGGGCTGGGGCAGGAACTGGAGCAGGAACTGGAACCGTAACTGGAGCAGGAACTGAAGCAGAAACTGGAGCCGGGGCGGGGTAAGCCGCGACCTGGGTCGAATTGGCTGCAACCTGCTGGTTGACGTTGGGCTGTCTCGGCCAATCAAGATAGTGCTGAGGTCGAGCGTATGAAGCGCGAGAAGGGTGTGATCGGTCAGTGTACGACGCGTGCGAGGAGTACGGCTGTTCGACGTATGAATGAGCACCACTCCAAGCTCCAGGGATCCCAAGATGTGCCATAGATGGCTGAAGTCGAGCCATCAGAGAGTCCAGCGGTACCGAGCTGTCCACAGAGCCTCCCCAGGTGTCAATAAGGTCGGGATGTAGTCTGTACGCCCGAGAGAGCTCTTCATTGGCCGAAACACCACTCTGGCTTCGAATATACTGCTCCATTAGCGGAATTCGGGCACTCCGGGCCTGAGAGAGAGCCTCCTCGTTCCTCGACTCAATGATTCTGGCTGCTCTCTTGATTACATCTGCAGCGGACCTCAGGCTTTCCGCCGCCAGAGCATCCCGATAAATAGCTTCCTGCATAAGCTCCTTGTTCCGAAGCCCTCGAACAAACCGCTGGATGAACCCGTCGAGAGTGAAAGCCTCAAGTTGTGTCAGTGGCTCGTGGCTAATTCCCAGCGGCTTGTCCCTCCCGCCAGCTCTGCGGAGTACAGTCAGTACCCGGCAAAGGTATGAATCCAGAGATTCGCCGTCATTCTGGGCGATCTCCGCACTTGCGCTCGCAAGAGTTTGCGTGTTCTCATATGAGACAGCGAATCGTTCTTTCAACGCATCCTCTAGTGCTAACAGATCAACAGAGGAGGCAGCATACTCATCGGCCCTCTCGACCACGAGCCTGAGCTGCGGCGATGTATTTACAAATGCTATTGCTTCTCCTTCGAGAGCATCATCGATGGCCTGGATGTGGGAACTCGGATCGACATCCTGTCCGCCGTTTTCGTTCCGAAACGCTCGACGAAGCCTCTTCAGCCATCGTTCAGCGTCACAACTACCATCAAACCTTCCGACATTTGGTGGATGCTTGACAGCTTTCGGCACGCTGGCTAGTGCGGCAGGCGCGGCAGCTGAAGAGGTGGCCATGGTGTTTGACAGAGAAGGCGGCCGTAATCTTTCGAAGCGCTGAGTAAGCAGGCGTATGGACTCCTCTTCGACTTCAAAACTCAGAGGTTGGTGTTCAGACAACGAAGAGGTTCCTGAGGAGGAACTAGTAGATGGTGATGGCGGTTCCAGTATAACAGACTAAAGGAATACCCCCGGTAGACGGTGATAGAGCTCAAGGATAAAGAGGAAGAGGGAACGGTGAAAGATAGTAACCGGCAACGTGTTGGGTAGCTGGAGTAGGCGCAGACCTCCTAGGGACGAGGCGATTTCGACACGACACCCAGTGATAGCGGTGAAGGGAAAACAACAGGTGAAACGATTCTTAACACAACGCCCAGTGACTGCAGCGACGGTAAAGACGACAGGTGAAGATGATTCCGAACACGACGCCCAGTGACTGCAGCGACGGTAAAGACGACAGGTGAAGATGATTCCGAACACGACGCCCAGTGACTGCGGCGACGGTAAAGACGACTGGTGAAGACGATTCTCAACACAACGCCTAGCAACAGTGGCGAAGGTAAAGACGACAGATGGAACCGATTCTGGACACAATGCCCAGCGACAACAGCAACGGTGAAGGACAGATGCAGGATTGCTTAGGAAAGCAATTGTTTATCTCCCCTGTCTCGGTCACCAGAAAAATAGAGGAGGGACGGTGGATGCAAAAGGCAGCAAAGGTCCTCACAAGACCTCAACTGCACACAAAGACGATGATCGACGGCAAAGACTCAAAAGACAGCAGTCCTCCCTGGACTACTACAAGACCTGACAACTAGAACTGAAGAACCAAACTCGCATAACCTGACTACCTAAAACTGAGCAAGAGGGTGAACAGTCTTATATGGCCAAAGCCTCTCGTGCGATGCCGGACAATCCCGTCAAGGGTGAATGCACGTCTGGTTGGTCCAGCGCAGGGCCTGATGACCCACAGAACTCTGGCAACCATCTAGAACCTTCTGGCCCACCGGATCGCATGCCAACCAAGAAGAGACACTGACGTCTGACAACCAAGATGCAACCCGACTAAACACCGCTTATTAGGCTGAGCGTCGACTGCCGGTTGTCTGAATCTGCTCTAGTGCCGGGTCCAGTGGACGGCTGTAACGCCTGTAACGGCTGCAACTTGGTGCATTCGGAATTTTGGAGCACTTTGAGGTTACATGCAAAGAAAGCCGTTGGTGTTGAGAAGCTACGATCAATGCCCATTGCCAACTACGTTTCATTCACCTCGCGCGTGCACCTTTGCCTCATGCGAGATACTTTGCGAGAGGACTCTGGGACATTTCCAAGAAGTCTTTGTGTTTCTACACGAGAATCGCTACGAGCTCTGCCAAGTGCGCACTGCGAATCATCGCAACGGCTCGACAACGGTCAGGTCATCAATTGATGCAACACGTGGACGATTCCAACTTCTAGGCTGCATACTTCCGGCGGTAATCCTCACGATTCCTAGAAGAAGAGCACGAAAACAGTTACTCCCAACAAATGTACACTCATCTTCGTTTCTCCATGGCCATAGCTAAGAGCTTCGACTTCCTTCTCTACGAATTAGTTGGCGCTATTCCGAGTAACAGCAACACCCCTGGCATTCCCCGTCTCTCAGATACGGCGCTCGGTGGTAGATGCGCTTCATGACCGCCAAATACTCCTGAACCTTGTCATCTCGTTGAAGAAACCCGGCCTTGACGCCGATGCTGTACAGCTCTTGGACTTCGTGGATGGCATTCTCAGCAGGGGATGCTGTCTCCTTGGCGAGAGATTCCTGCTCTGCTGTGACCATTGGGGGAAATCGATGGGCATCATTGTCCTGTTTTTCTTAGCTTTTCAAAGATCCTGAAGAATACGTCATTGAATTCGGTCCTGGTTTTCCCTGGATCCTCACCTGAACATTAAGAGGGTGGTCTCCGCCCGGCGTATGAATCGTCTCCGACAGGCTCCGCGGAATGTCGCGATGCTCGTCCCCGTTTGACTTGATCATGCCTAGCTCAAGACTTGAAAAGGCGCCCGAGGATGTCGAGTAGCCACCACTAGCATCATGTTGGATGTAGGAATGGCCGTTGTTGTACGTCTCAATCGATCTGTTTGTGAGCGCCTCACTTTGGCTGTGCGATGGACCGACACAGTTCGACTGCGGGCCGCCGGTCGGTGTGAAACCCATGTGCCATGGTTCCAGGGGTAGACTTTCGCTTGCGTGAGTTGCCGCTGGGGAATGTTTATGTATCCAGCTCGTCCTGTAGTCGACTCTGTCGCCTATCCCACGAGGCTCTGTGATGAAACCGCACTGCATCGAGGATAGCGGCGACAATAACGATGTTGTGCTACTGACGTCGTCTCCGGTACAGATGGACGGTTTCGACTGATTCGAATGCGATTTCTTGTGACGTCTTCCTAAAGTCGTGTTGTTGTACACAACCAAGACCAGGTATTAGCACATGTAACATGTTTTATTATAAATAGATGCATGTTGATATGTTATGCCACGATCGCTGCAAGGGTCTGTTGTTGTTTTTGCTTGTAGGGTTCGTACTCCAACGCTGCTGAGATTCACGATTCTGGCGACGCCGTCTTTCACGAAGATCCTCACCAGATTGCTCTGGCATATTCCCGTTCTCGGACGTATCGAGGGAGTAAACTGCTAAATAGGAAAAAAAGAAAAGGATAATAATGCAAGGGGGGAGAAAGAGGACGGCCGGGGGTAGAAGATCCTTGTAATATCTTCTTGTCTTGTCTCTTCTTTTCTTTCTCTCATTCTCAAGTTGTGTTTCCTACAAGATCGGCGGGCGGTGGCGTCACTTCAACAATTCCAAAGTAAGGTAAAATGACTGGAAAACAGAAAGCCGATTGGCTATACCAATTATAGAGAGCTTGATAGAAAAAGCAACATGAGCGGGAAAACTGGATGACATGTGTAATTCTTTCGTCCTGTCAACAGAGGGTTGCATTTTGAATCTCCGCCTCACTTGAAGCGGCACACGAAGGAGGGTGGGGAGCTCGCGCATCCAAGCCAGCTTTCTGCCGTAGGTAACTTGTTGGTAAGCACCCCTTCTTGAAGCAAGGGCAGAGCCGAAAGCTGTCAGATCTCTGAGCGCTGGAATTGAGCTTTCGCCCATCATTTCCGACCTCCGCCTTTCGAGGAGATGGCGGGCTTTGGGAGTCCGGAGACCTTGCAAGTTGCGCCACGAATGCAGGTTTCCCATCTAGAATAGCTGAACACGTTGCGCTCGCGAGCGATGATATCCAGGCTGTCACCTGTGGACGGGTTAGACTTTAGTGGGCAATGAGCATTGAGGGCTGAGTTGCAACTTGCAAGTCCAACGCGGCGCGCATATGAGGACTGGCAGCTGCATGTGGCTGCATATTGGATTTGGTGTTGCTGGCGGTTGCATCACACGCGGCGTTGGCGATGACGACGAATAGCATAACATACGCCATACAACATACATGATAGATCTGCAGCGCCCACGTTCAAATCTCGAATACGGGTTCAAAGCCTCCAGTCGTTCCCACTCGCTCGCATCACAGTTGCCGCTTGAAGCGAGGTAGATTCCCAAAACCACACGCATATCCTAGATGCATGAAGGGCTCTCTGTGCCTCTCTGGGAGCTGTGATACATGGACGCACCACTGACCAGGACAACGCTTAGGGAAAGCAGATACAAAGCTATGAGTGAAATTGTTTACAATTGTTTGAGAACAAAACTTATGGTTGTAGAAGTGCGTGACCGTGTACGAAAAAGAAACATGCTACTCTGGACCTTACGATCCGAAAGAATGACTCGTCATTTCTTTCAGGCCATGTCTTGGAGCTCACATTGTGACATCGTCAAATTTCAATACATACAGGTAGCTACATAGGTACCTTGGATGTATTCACACGCGGCAAGGCGTTGCTCCGCAGAGGCACCGCTTTCCGTAACAGATTCCGTGCACCAGGCACGCGCCGCGGACCGGTCCCTGCTTGGTGACGCCGCGACGCGAAAAGGCAACTTCCTCACTTGATTACTGTCTTGTCCTATTCTTCGCTGTATGAAAAACTTCACTTATCAAGTTATGATGGAAAATGCCACGATCCACATATGAACACAAAGGCTCAAGGAAAGAGTGAATGCGGAGCGGCCAAGTTGCTCTGCAGCTGCAGCTCTGGCACGAAGGCGCGCACCGTTATTAATGTTCTGCACTGTGCAGAGGCGCGCCGCGCACCCCCGTCTGACACGGACACCAATTTTGTCTCACCCGCCAGGCTTCTAACAAGAGGCAGCCATGAATTTATTTCCGAGTTAAAATGGCCTTCTTCTGCCCACTTCGTCAGACTGCTCTGAAGAAAAAAAGGTTCCCATCGCTTTTATGCTCGTTGAACCGACTGGAAATGCCTTGGCCCTTCAGACCTCGAGGCTCGAGTCCTCGACGATGTACGGAGTATCAGTATGGCACCATGGATTCCATTTTGTGCCCAACATGCCCCCTTGAACAATGGCTCGCAGGGTGGCCACCGGGAAGCCTGCCGAATGTAACGAGCCGGATGCAACACGGCGAGCTCCTTTTTCCAACGAACCGTTCAAGATGCCAAGCGGATGACTGCTCATCTCATCTCGAAGGCATGGTCGTCTCCTGCATGGTCCAGCTCTCGGTTCCACCTTATGACGATAAGGTACCGTACAGGCACAATCCTACCTGTAACCTACGGAGCATTCACCACTACCAGAACACCTTCTACTAGGTACAAACGCCGGTTGCCTCCTCCAATGCTGACTGCAGCTTGATCTCTGGACGAGCCTTAGCTATTCGTGAATCGTGGAGACTGGAGTTCATGGACACAAGGCAGTTGCTCAGGGGATGGCTGCGAACCAACCAGCCGACGACTAACATGGTCAGCTGGGGACGACCTCAACTATCAGATGACAAGCCGCTAAGCGCTTCTTTCGATCAGGTGCTCAATCCCCGACTTTCACGATAATTGAGACGGCACAGCGTCTCGCCGTCTATCTCCATCGTACTTCCTACATCACCTTCGGATTCGACTGATACCCAACATCAGGATGCCAGACTAGCCCGAATTCGAGAGAATGGCCCGTTCGTCTTTGCCTCTCACTTCATGAAAACGACATGTCGGACTATGATGCATCATGCTACGGGAACAATTAGCCCGACCCCCACTTGTCGAGACTCTACCGTCGTGGGTTTCTCCTTTCCCTTTGTGTCTTCTTGTTTAGACGGGTATTATCATTTATGCCTTCTATGCAAGGACACTGAGGAAAACCGCATATGCATGTATCCCAATCCAAACACGAGGCATATTGGCATATTCCCGGGCCGGATCTAGTACCTACGCGAATCTTGCGGTCCCGCAAAGCGAGCCCCCGTTGACTTCGGCATCAAAAATGTCCGATTGAGGCAGCTCCAGCGATGTGTGCTTGGTTCATCTTTTTTTTTTCTCCCGCCATGTGAGCATGGTGATCGTGGCTTTGATCGCAAGTTTCGCTTCGCGCACCGGCCGTCAGACAGCCATCGATATGATATATCATGTACGCGTCAGAGTGAATGGCACTGGAGACTCGAGAGCCCTGCGTACCGACCGGGTGATATTTTCTGCCTGAAGGATCAACCAGAGTTCTCGCCGTATCAGGATGCTTTGCATGCTTTGCAGACGCAGCTAAATAAGCATAGGCGAGGCACGCCCCGTCCTTGAGCAATGAGGCTTGCGATGCCCGTTCCCTCGTCAGCGACGTCAATGCTACATAGTACAACCACGGGGTTGAATGGAAAGCTCCCGAGTCCCCGCAGAGGGTGGTCCCGAAAATATGCGAGGCGAGATTCTGCAGCTTGACTTGTCGTCCGACGGACGCGCTGAGCACCTGTAGCCTGTAGGCTGTCTGCGAAAGAGGCGAGATCATGTACGGCGAATGGCCAACGCAAAGCATGCTTCAATAGCACACATCATATATGCGTATCTAGGCCCGTCTGTTGATCTAGCGTCCAATCACACACAGCATTCCCTCTTGAGCTACGAACAGCAGGGACCTCTCATCGAATCGGAAAAAAGAACTCCTGCTGCGGTGCGGTGCGCATTATTGCATCATTGCACAGGGGTAGCGGCTTCCATTTGGTAATGAATGAGTTATTAGGTAGCATGTATCTATCGTTGTTTGAACTTTGTTGATTCTCAGACAAATTCCGTAGTCGTGTCTGCACTGTATACATAATACCATTACCAGCAATACCAGGACTCTAGCCACCAATTGGACTGATCGCTCTACGCCATTGCTATCTTTCGTCGTTATCATGTAGAAGCCGACAGGTAGAGAGGGAAATGGGGTTTGGGGGGTGTGTATGAGAGGGCGAAAGGAAAACATCAAGCAAGGAAAAAAAAAAAAAAGAGAATCAAATTAGAAGAGAGCAACAAACTGAGGCTGCAGCTCTCGCCGCTCGCGTATTCAGATCCATCGAAAGAATATTGTCGCAACGATCGGCCTTCCCATGCCAGATGATCACTTTTCTCCCCCGGCCTGAATCTCACACTTTAGAGCATGGTTACGGGAGATCGGACTGAGATTGTGCACGTCATCTTGATGATGCATTCGTGGCCAATCTTTGCCCTGGATCTTTATCAGGCGCCTCGTGCTTCATCTCGCCAAGGCGGACACTTCGCCAATGCAACAACACTGCGTGTTCCACAGAGATGCTGCTTCGTTCACGAGCTGCATGCACAGCCCGTCGGGTAGCGTGTCAGCCGAATAGCCACCACGCGGAGACTCCGAGGCAATGCAACGTCCTGGGCTACTTCGTGTGTTCTGGTGTGCCATCCTGATGAAAAGAGCACAAAGCGTCGTAGGTTCCAACATGAGTGAAGATCGTGCGTGGCCATCGATTGAATTAATTGGTGCATCATGATTTATCAGACATGTCTTTCTCACTGGGTGTTCACTGTTCAGTGTTGACACTGTTGAGAGAGAAGGAAGCTGTGGGGTACAAGCGTTGCGGGCGCGCCGGCACAGACGAGGTGTTCAGGGCAAAATCGACGGTGACTCCACGAGTCATCAGCCCTGAGCCGACATGAGCACTGAGGGACAGACATCCAGCAACCTGGTTAACATGTACAGTGGCCTGTAGGCAGTACGGAGGTAAAATTAGGCACAAAGGGTTGTTGTTTTGTTCCTGGCTTCTTTTTCCTTTTTTCCCTTTTTTTCCTGGCGAAAATGCGCCGGTAAATTGCGAGGAAAATCCCATACTCTGTACTCCGTACAATTGAGAAAATCAAGTCTCGTCAATCCTGACTCTGGATTGTCTCGGTAGGTAGGTATTCTCATGTCTCAGCCAAGCGTCTCAGGCAAGAACAATGGCCCCCTGTGGCTATCGGCACATTGCAAGGCCTCGTACTCCGTATGTAATAAGACGGATGCTCACTGCTCAGTGCTCACTGCTCAGAGCCTCAGCATCCCGGCATCATGCTAGCGTCACGCAACATCCATCAAGGTCATGCTCACCTTGCTCAATTGTGCCCAGAGCTGAACTTTCGCGAATGACTACGAAAGAGATAGCTTGGCGAACAAAGAGTTCATGAGCCAATCCCGACAATGTAGATTTATGAAGGTGAACGGGCCAGCAAAGGCGTCTTGCCGAAGATAGCAACCAATACGGTTTGTCGTACCGTCGGCCCGTTTTTTAGTCGCGGGGGTCGGAAATAGCATTTCTCGTGACGCGGTAATCCCGTCCATGTGCTTCTTCACCCACACATACTATGATACTATCTTCCTCATTCAATGCTTAGGAAGGAGCACGGGCATAAGATGCAAGGTGCGTCAGGTGGCAATCAAGAAAGGTTGTAAATTTACTCTATACTGCTATGCTGTGACCGACGGTTCAAACTTTAATTCCGCAGTAAAGCAAGCCAAAGATGGGTAGGTAGGTAGTAGGTATCCTGTTCCAGTACCTTATCTGTTAACATGTATCGGGTTTCTTCAACTGCTAGATGCGCAATCCTTTGCTTCTGAGACCAGTCATGGAATCTTCAACAGCGCTTCACAGCTCTGCCTGTAGATCTACCAGTACTTAAGTTTAGCACCCTATGTTGGCGATTTACAGATGCCATTGAGTAGAACAGGAGTTCAGAGTGGCCTCCACTACCTCCTTTCGCAGACTCCAGAGTTGACACTTGATCATGTTTCTTTGCATATCGAGTATTGCGTCTTCGCCAGACGGGTGGCATCATCTCCCGCCAGTGGAATGGGCTCGAATTCGTCTGTAACAGGGCTCTGAGGTTTCAGTTCGTACGGAGCTCCTACAACAATCTTATTGCCAGTCGACGAAAATGGCAAAATAGATGAAGACGATGCACTTGACCCGAGTGGTTCCGGTTCGTGGCGTTCCCGAGACGACCTTGAGCGACCGGAGCGGAAGGATGCGATGGACACGACACTGCGAATACTTCGGAGGAGAGCATCTGGTGCGACTGACGCAAACACCATCCAGATGGAGGGCAGATTGACAGCGACAAGCCCGACGCCCATTTCCAGAATGATGTAGAAGACGACTCTGGACAAGTACTCTGTTTCGGGGGGGGGTTTGTGAGTCAAGAAGTTGCACTCGTGTCAGAGACCTGAAAGATCGTTTCCAAAAGTTTGCAACTTACTTTCAGGGTCGATCCTGTGAATTGCTGACTGGCCGACTGTGAGGAAGAGCGATTGTGATGATGAACTGTGAGTCAGTGGCAAGATACAACTAGAACGGAACAAGACCAGCGCCCATACCAGTGACTAGTTTTATTATGACGACCAGTCTTGCGAGCGCGGCGCAAACACCTCTAGCATCCGCAATATCCCGAATAATCAGCAGCTGAATTCTGGCAGGACAAGAAATGACACAACAGAAATATGATGAGGCCCCGGGAGGGGTCCCGAGTCAGTAACTCACAAGCAAGCCAGCAGAAATATTCCCACTATGGCCACTTTTCTGCTCCGCGTCGTTTGCAACTGTATCACTGGATACACAGGCAGCACCAAGACTATCAGATCGAGCACCAAATTGGAAGTGGCTTGCGCCTGCAGAGTTGGGTACGACCTGGTGCAATACTTGAGCTGAGTACCATCCCACGGCGCAGAAAAGTGTGTGCCGCACTGAAAGGCGAGAAGAAACTCAAATATCACAACCCAGCAGGCGATGATGACGAGTAGGACGATGATGATGATATTGAGAACGGCTTTGCGGCCGGCGACGCAAAAGATGCGCTTGTAGAAAAAGAGGGCGCTTGCTTTGATGCAGCCGAGGCACATGATCGAGACGAGGCTGAGGGAGATCTGGGTCTGTACATGGCGAGTTGAGTTGACGAGAGCGTGTTAGTAGTGATTGTGACGCTGGCGGTGCAACTAGCATTCGACAAGTAGATGATGTAAACATGGAGAAGTGGGAAGTCTGGACTCTGATTCAAGGACGGAAATAAAAGAGAGCATCACCTTTCCGGACCGTTCCAGGGTTGCTTGTCGCTGTTCCTTGGATATCTCAAATGTCGAGTACCCGATTGCCTGGAGGTGCACCGCTAGACACATGAGTTTGCGATGGTCAGCTTCCAGCAATTGTATTTGTGGTCACCACCGTGAAATTGAAGACGATGGAGTAGCGTATGTAAATACCGTAGAAAACGCAGGAACAGGCGCCAATAAAGGTTATCTACCCGTCATAACTGGTCAGCTAGTTCGTCTTTTCTCCTTTCTTTCTTCTCTTCAATTTCCTGATTTCGCTCTCAAAGACTCAAACGCGGAAACAGGAGCATAGGCCTTCAACTCACCAAAGCAGGCAGCATAAGCCAATCGTCGGCCAACAGGCTCGCTTTCTGATGACGTCTCGCATAAAAGCGCAGTGCAACGGCCACGATCACGAGGCCCAGCGGCACGGCGCTCACGGCCACGAGGGACTCTGCCGTCACCGTGCGATCCGGCATGCTGACTTGAGATGAGCTTTTTCTTTTTTCTTTCTTTCTTTCTTTCTTTCTCTTCTTCTTCTTCTTCTTCCTTGTTCTTCTCTCTATTCATGAAACGCAAAGGGGAGAAGAGCAATGTGCCGTTTTACATAGAAGAGCAGCCTAAACAGGTCCATCTTCCTCCTCCTCTTTCTCCGCCAGGCGCCTTATTCTCCGCATCCTTCTCCGTCCGGCGTCCGCACCCTTCCGTGTTATGTTTTGCCGGGTGCCGATTCCGTAGAACTTTAGCAAGCGATTGTACGATTCTACCAGGAACAAGCGTTGTGTTCGGGGCCGTCGAACAAAATCTCCCGGCATGGACATGCATGAGCCTTTTACCATGCAACAGGCTGTATTGTTCTTTTGCGCATTCCTCTCGCCTTTCTTTCAGAACGAGCCATGGCCCTTGGACTCGCTTTTCTTGATTACATATTGTCCTTGGATTTCGTGCAGCAGACAGGGAATGAAGGCGGGGGATGAAACAAAAGGCAATACTCCGTAGTCGAGGAAAGAATATGGTCATGGGTAATGGGGCCACCTTCTGCGGGGTTGGCGTAAAAATGCTTGGAGTGCCTTTCTTAGGTACATGTAGGCTACATGCTGCCAGCGGCCTTCTTATTATGCCGAGATGAATGGCATTGTTTTGCTGTGTACTCCAAGCGCTCTTGAAACGCTGTCGAGTTTTAGGCCTTCTGCGGAGTATACTCTGTATGGTCACTATGAGCAGGTACGTACAGGTAGGTATGTAGCGTTGTTGTGGTGAAATGTTTTTATTGCTGGCGAGATTGGATTGCTGGCAACATTTTCCACATGGTATCGAACTTGATGTGTCCGTGTTCGCCGGGTTCCCACTGGTCGCCCCTCCCCTTCGACGGTTCATTCCGATTGGCTCTTCCTCGGCGGCGTCGGCCAAAATTCCAAAATTTCATGGGCCATTCAACTTGCCGGTCGCATTGTCTCAAGTATTCGGTAAGAATACGACCATCGTGCGCGGAACCCTCCGCCAGAGGACTCGGAACCGGCCATCTGGCAAGTTGCAACCAGCCATGACGAGACTCGGAGGAAAGGAGCTTCTTGATTCATCCTTTCACCCAGCCCATCTTTATCGAGTGAAGCAGGCTGCAGCCAGTCGAGCATGAAGGAAAACGTTTGCGCAATGTATTCTCCCCAGCGAACCATGTTTGTCCGTATGCCCAAGTGTGTTGGACATAACATGGCCTCCGCATGTGACGCGGAAAGAGACATGCCGCGGCAAGCGTTCCAATTTCGCCATCATTTATAACTCATCAGACCGCCGTCTGCGGTTCACAAACGGAAGTGATGCCGCCCAAACAAGACCAAGTTCGATACCTCCGACATTGTCACCAGCCGTCTTTGTACTCCGTACCGTGAGAAGGCATAAGCCCAAAGGAGCAAATCAATGCCACCACAACCCTATCAGCCACTGCAGCAAACGAGTCATGACCTCCCGGACTACCAAGACCGCTCTTGTACATGCCTGCCCTCATCCTCGGGCCAAGCACGGCAGAGAGTCATATATACGCTATCGGTCCTCCTATGCATCTCGATCATCATGAATGGCTGGCTGGCTACTCGACTGCGCCTGTCCCCAAGCCCTTCGCCAGTACCCAGCATTGGTAAGAGAATCGGCCGAATCATGCAAACTGGAGTCAAACCAAGCAAAACAAGCAAAACAAGCAACGCACGAAAGAAATCCGGGCCAACTTGACATCATGTGCAGCCAACCTAAGATGGAATCAGCCCACGCCCATCCCCTTTGACGAACGAAACATCGACGACCCGTTATGGGACGACCCCGAGTACGACTACTTTGACGGCTTTGTGGCTCTCGATCATGAGTTTGCCAAGAAGAACAAGATACTGAGTTCGCAGAACTGGCCATGGGACCACTCCAAGGGCATCTACGTGCTCCATGGGTATCATTCTCTTCACTGCGTGGTAAGCGCCACGCTTATTATCTTATTGCGCCTTTGTGTTTTCCGTCTTTAACTTCTACCCATAAAACATACATGCTGTTCTTGTTGCCCCTTTGTTTCTTCGTATTGACAAACCCTGGCGTGTATTGCCGTTAAAAGTATGTCCTTCGCGACGCTCTCCGCCAGTTCCGCAACAACGATCCGCAAAGCTGGCCCTTTGAGCACCTCACGCACTGTCTCCTTGTGCTTCGTGAAGACACCATCTGCACGGCCGAGGACACGGCCCGGTACACAGGCCATTTACACGCGCAGGAGAACAAGACCGACGGCGTGCCCTCTGGTGTGGGCGCCATTCGCGTGTGTCGAGACTGGGATGCGCTTCGGCGGTTCGCGCGAGAGCACTCGGCGTGCTACTATCGTCCGCTGGACCATTGGATCCCGCTTGCAGATCGGTATAAGCGGTGTCCGGACGGAAGCGAGCCGTGGGCTGGGCATGAGGATGGCGGTGGTTAATAGGATGAGGATGCGGGGGCATGTCTAAATATGCATGTGCCTATACCGACGGAAGAAGATAATACGATCTTATTGACTCTTGGAAGTAATGGTTACCATTGTGCAGACCGCTTCTGTTGCAAGAATAGGTTAAAAGAAGTGGTGCATGCGTTCCGTTGAACTTGGACGAGGCAAATAATGCGAGTGGGCTCTCAGCAGCTCTTTGCTTCAACTTCCAGGCCAATCTCAATCCATAAGTTGAGTAAATGCCAACTCGTATCTATGCATCGATATATGACACGTGAGAGCTCTCAAATATGTACATTAATCTTCGCGATCCACGTATTTCTATTTCTTTGGTCTCGTGCAGTCGTGCTAGAGCCGGTCTATCGTCTGCGAAACTGCGCAGCAGCGCCCCCTTTGCTACCCCTCCAGCCGCAGCACCTCGGTCTTCACGAAAAGCCACATGGAACTGCGGCATAAAGCAAAGTATAATCAACATGATGGAAGTAAAAACAACATTCAACAACCTTTATCGACTACAACACAGCTAAAAGATTGCTAACATGTAACAATACACAGCTAGAGGCTAGAGCCTAGCGGTCTCGTTCCAACTTCCCAAGTTTGCGGCGCAGCGCTCTCTTGCATGCCCTCTCTGCTATACTGACTCCTGAGTCCTGAGTCCTGAGTACTATCATCCAACTCTTGCTACATCACTCTCCTCTTTCTTCGTCGAAACTTGTGACGCAGGCCGTTTGTGCCGCTCATGACCCGAATCAACGTTATCTAAAGCGCCACCAAGTTAGATATCGGAAGAGAACTTAGAGAAGCAATCAAGTTCCACGCACAAAGTGCCACATGCGCCATGAAGCTTCGCCCCAAAAGAGCATAACAACCAACCAACAAAACCGTCGACCAGAACAACAGACAGACAGACAGACAGACAAGATCAACGTACAGTTTGCCTTCACAAAAATAAGCTCAGTGAGCCCATGGGGATTTTCCGATTCTGCAGCAAATATTAGCAATTTAGATGCCGTACTAAAAGCCTCACCGGCTCAGGCTTCCCGTCTCAATCTTTCCGTGCTAAATGGTACTTAGGAATGGATGAAACTCACTGTGGTATTGTCCGTGTGGACTCGGCAGACCCATCGCGAGGGCAGCTATCCCCAGTGCCAGAATGGCGTGCATGGAAGCAGCTGTACAAAGGGTCTGGGAGGTGACCGGAAAAGAGGAAGCGATATGTTGGAACTTGGAGTTTGGAGGTACCCAACTACCTAGCCGGGCAGTCACAGACGTCGGACGATGGACTGGCTTTGCTAGGTTTTGTGTTGTTTATCTTCCAGACTTCCCACTTGATGGGCTTTTCGTTTCTGGTGTTTCTTGAAACCCTTTTCCGAGGAAGGTTGAGGTTTTATTGGAGTCGCCTCGATTAGAGTGTCTTATTATTTATACAGACAAACAACCCCGTTACCCCGATGGTAGGCAGGCGAGCGCCGAGCACTTGTGAGTTGTGACTTCTCCCGGTTACTCCATACGTTGGTTGATTCACGGCGTTGGTTGCATCTATGATCTATCATCTCCCATCCAACATCCAAGTATGACCGATAAGCGTCGTTACTCATGAGCCATAACATGTCGTCTTCTCACCAAATGCATAATATAAAAACAGAATGTATGTACGTCGGTACTTGCCGTCGCCCCCGCGAGTCCGCTTTCCTGATGGTGGGATGCATCATGCCGGACATGTTTGTACATTACTACACACCTCACAGATAACGCCTCCTGGGTAAGTAATCCAATCTACTCTACACAATCAGACCCTCGTACATACATACATGTAACATACATACTCTGCAGTGTGCACATGGAAGGGGAAAGGTGGGTTCGTTTCAACGACCGAATGTCCAGACTCTAAGACCATCTATATCCGGTCAGGACTCAGGTTGCAAACAATGCAAAGCGCCTGAGACCACAAGACCAGACCAACGGATCCAACTCCGGTCCCCGGATAAAAGAACCAACAGGTTACCAACAGGTTACAGCATCCACGGAGTACACTGCGACGGCGGCTTCGGCTCTCGCATACAATACCTACCTAACGTGACGTTGATGCAATGCTACATACGTACCTACACATACATACTGTATATACATACCCAATTGGCCGTTTCCACCGCTCTGGGTCCTGGGTCCTGGGTCCTGGGTCCTGGGTTTCCCTCGGGGCTTGGTTGAAGTTGGGCCTTCCCCCTCCTTTTCCACCCCCTACAAACCGGCATCCTCCACATTAGGTAAACTCCACGGGCTTTCGCTCTTGAGTCTGCTCACCAGATACGATAACATACATAGGTCTAAGGTGCCTAACTTAATAAAATAATCCAACACGCACGCCATACATACGAAGTCATGTATGTACATACAAACAAGACTTTACCCAACATAATTTCGCGCACGCTCTATTAATAATTACCCCGTGATTCCAAGTTGATGGGGGAATGGAACCTGGAACCCGGCCGGCCAGTGCCGTTACCGTACGGCGTAGACTGGCCACTGAGCAGTGAGTTCATCACCAACCAGCAACGCGATGTAATACATACGCGAGAGCCTGGTAAGAAACAAAAGCAAATGTCGCCACGGTCACACTTGTGACTTTATCGGAGTCAGCAAAACATGGAGACTCGATAGTCCGAGACAACAAGGGACGATGAACATTGAATGCACGACTTTAGGCAATTCGGCTGCCCAGTGCCCAGTGCCACGATGAGAGCAAAACTCGCTGGTATATATTTCCAACTCGCGCTTACATTATTCATCCATCATTCATAGCATTGTTCACATTGTAGTATTGCTCTCCCCATCCCTTCCCATCCCCGTCCCCGTCCCGTCGTGATAATTGTAGCCGTGCGAATGCCGGGCCAGGGCGCCCAGTGACCCCACGTCACCCCTCCGCACGCCTCCTCCCACCGCAATATCCAAACCCACGTAATTCTCCACCAGATTCTTCAGAATGTGCGCATCCACGTTCTCCTTCTTCTTCGTGACAGTCACGGGCAAGTGGCTCCTCACAGCCTGCACCAGGTCACACTCTGCATCAATCTCATCGTCATCTACATGCACCGCCTTCTTGAGCAGCGCCAGCTCCGACTCGCGCATCCGGCCTCTAATGACTCGGAAGAGCACCTTGGCTAGGTAATGATTGCGCCGCTGCGCGTAGAGGCCCTTTGCGGCGAGGATCAGGATCGATCGTAGCGCCTCTAGCTCTAGCTCGGTCAGGGGGGTGGACTCCTGTATTCGTTCTACGCATTCTGATGCAATGAGCATTAGGGGGGTCGCGATGAACAGGTCCATGGCGTCGAAGCTATGGCGGAGGTAATATAGCCTGATGAGCGTCTGCAGGTATTTGAGTGAATCGTCTATGATTTGCCGCGCCGTCGATGCGTTTTGATGTATTTGTTGATGGAGGACCGGTTCGTATATGATGAGGATAAGGAGATGGTAGAAAATACTATGATTCTCCTTGCTTTAGTCATGATATCTTCACACGGTGCAGTCTTCAAAGACAAGACGTAGGAGATATCGTAAAAAATGGACAAGGGAGCGAAAAGTACAAAAGAAATGTTGAAAGTCTTACTGAAGTTGTAAATGCCCTGGCAATACAATGGACTTGGGTTGCAGCGGCTCCGGCAGGGTATCATACCAATGTCGCAGCCGCGCATGGAGTTGATCCGCCCTTTCCAGGGACATATCCTTCCTCTCCGAGTACGCTGCTTTGCAGAAGTCGTTCATGATGACTCGAAAACGGCATCTTGATCGGATGACGTGCGCAAAGGAGCACGGCGACAAGGTCGAGTCTAGCGGATACTTGAGCCATATCTCGCCATACCAGCTGGGCCCGCTGTGTGAAGGGTCCGGCAAAGGCCATTGCGGCGGTTCCTCGAATAGCGGCGCCAACATGAAGGAAAAGGCGTTGAGACTGAAACGAAACGGTATTCGTTAGCGGCTAGGTAAATGCTGGACAAAGCATGGTGAGGGGACTTTTCCGGTGACCGTAGAGAGGTAGACAACCGGTAGAACCGACTTACGTCTCCCAGTTATACAAGGCCCATGCTGTGAATGCTTTCCCAGAACACAGCCTACTATCGGCATCTGCAATACCCACCCGCATAAACAGGCGCATCCGACGGGCCAGCGCGACGGCATGAAGCCGATAAGGCTGCCCGACTTCATCCAAGCCGCAGAGGTTGTAAATGACGTTGAAAATGATGCCGGCCTGGATGGTCGTTATTTGCGGAGAACTATGTTCCAGTTCCCATATGCGCTTGGCCTCAGCCATGAAGCGATACAGCATCGTGTTTGGGTTCCAGTACTCGGCACGGAGCGGGAAGGCGGGATAGCAAGCCTATGATAAAGTATATCAGTTGAAGTCACTTTTGGTACTCATTTTCTTTCTGTTCTCAATTTTTCTGGTGTGTGGGTGTCTTTGTGTATGTCTTGTCTTGTATGTGGTATGGCACAGTGCACTTCATGACCATCTCAAACAGGGGACAGGGGAGGTTCGTCTGATTCTTCTCTTACACAGGCATATGCCAAAACGGCATTGACCAAGAGCGGCGAGCAGAAATCGCGCCGCCGCGCAACGAGGTCTTCCAGAAAGTAGTCTTTGTGGAAGGCAGCGGTATAGTGGTATTCGCACAGGAAAAACACCTTGAGCAGATCCCGCATAAGGGCATCGTCGCTGCAGACTGTTGTCCACAACGAGCACCTCGCGTTTTCCAGGCGCGCATCGACAATCTCAGCGGCATGAAAGGGTTTCAGATACATACTCTGGTAATTGGCGGAGTCGTTGTTGGCGCCAGGTGTAGAGATACTTTCACTTCCGCTGCTCCTTTGATATTCCCCATCCTGTGTCGTGGGATACAGCGATGCGGCCTCGTAGATAATCGACTTCAGGTACGGGTTATTGGGAATATCAGCTGCCGGGATCTCAGGCCGGTAAGGAAACTCGTACCGCAGCCGCGTCTCGGGACGGACCGCCATCTGGATGAGGACACCTCCAGCCTTGACATGCTGCAGAATGCCGCCGGGATCTGCTCCTGTTCTGACTCTCTGCAAGACTTCATGAGCATCCTGCTCCGGCAGGTTCTTCATCAGCTCGAGCAACTCAAGTTGTGCGTTGCCCTGGTTCCTCAGCTCCAAGTAGTTGCGTTTGAGAGCCTGGGCCTTCGTCTCTCCCGGGTTGGTCGTGTAGTGGCACTGAAGCTTTCTTCGAATACATCGACTACATGATGGTCGTTGTCCGGGACACTGAGGCACAACTACATGTTATTTGAAAGACCCCAACACGCAACACGCAATCCTCCATGACGATCTTCCATTACGGAAAGGGGGGATGGATTCTTTCAACATTTCTGTCCTAGAAACAGAAACTAACCAAGATAAGCCAAGGGGAGGAAGGAAGAGAGAAGTAGAAAGCCACTGACCTTGGTCTTGTGCTTACGGCAGGCACTGCAAGCCTCTGATATTGTCTGCCTCTCCGACGCGGACGCCGACGCCACCCCCCCAGATACTACCGGTGACTTCTGGGCCAGTGATTGCACGCGTCTAGGGCCCCTTGCGGGTAATAGACGACGCAGAGATGGCTTCCCCAAGTTGGCAGCATCATGCTCGGACATGGCGAGACCGTTGTTCCCAGTGGCAGGCCATGACATGTTGTGGTTTGCTAATAATAAGGCAAGCCATGGTCAGACAAACAGCAAGGTTTTCGAGTGCGGCCCTTTGGAGAACTACCCAAGGACCCAAGGTATCGATTGAGAGGGGGAGGGGAGGCTGGACGTACTGGACTCCTGGAGGCTGGAGCACAGGCGGGCGGAACGGGTTGTGGCGGGAGCGGGAAATATACGGGAAACCCCCTTTCCTTCCAAGTTCCCCCACCAGAGCTCCCAGAAGTCCAGTCCTGGCAGTCCAGGACCCAGACAGACTGCAGATGATGCATCATCATGCAAGGCAAGATGCACAAATTCTGAGATGCCGATCCAGTCAACATGGCAAAGTTGTCGGCATCGAGAGCGGGTCACGAGGCCAATCACAAGGGCTCATCGGACCGGCACGGGCCAGAGATCCATCCGGATGTGCGTTTTCCCCTTCTTGCGTCGCGTTCGGTTCGGGCGAGAGGTATTGTCTTTCTTTCCTTCTTTCCTTCTTTCCTTCCAAGCTTCCTCTTCGGCCGTGAAGCCGACTCTCGACATAAAAGGGAGCGATACTCCGTAGCCGACGAGATGTGCGTGGGGACTACGGAGTAGGTACTTGTCTACCTAGTACCTTAGGTACCTAGTGCAAAACGAGCATTGCCATTCTTGATTCCGCGCAGCCAATCAAACGTATGGCGACTCGTGACAACCGGGCGCACTTGCATCTCGCGATTTTTTTCGCGTTTGTAAAACCAGCTTTTTTATGGATTGCTGTCCATACTCCATAGGTACGAGTACGGAGAGAAACATGGGTTGGGGGAGGGATCGGGATGCGGCAGATGGGTTTAGGCTATTGTCACATATCACATCTTTCTCCCACACCGGTGCGTTCCTCATTATGCAGGCAGCAGCCGAAGCAATGCCAACAAGCAGCTGCTGATCCGGCCATCGCTTTTGACAATCGTCGCAGTTTTGTTCGCTTACTTGTTTCCATTGTTTCTCTTTTGATGCGAATCGGCACGATGCCCGCCTTGCCAACTTTCGGTTGTAACTTGTTGGGGAAAAAAAGGCGCAGTATTTCAGAGTCACATGGGCCGAATCAAGTGATGGGAATTCCTCGTGGGTGCAACCTAACATTAGGTACGGTCCGTACGGAGTAGACTGTAGTTGGGAGCCCTATTTACGTTAGATCCACGAGTATTTGCCTCATCAACCAGCATACCTACCTAAGCGCCGCGTGATGAGATATCTGCCCCTGAATGACGTCGTGGTGCGACAAGCCCGTTCAAGGCCAACCATGCAGCCATCGAGTCCAAGTCCTACCAGTTCAACCATCTCTTCAGTCTTGGGAATAGATGCTCTGTAAACCAACCCTTACCGTGCGAACCTGCATTCTCTCGTGCAATCCTTATGGCAAAGGGGGTATTCCATTTGCTATCAATAACCAGTCACGATGCGTCTGCAGGACAATCGAAGGAACACGTCCTCAAACCGAGCAACTTCATAAATGGCAAAACAGTCGCCAAATTCGCATGCCTTGCAAAGTTGTAAGAGAGTGCCTTCTTTTTTACTCACGTGCCATCAATACGTTGGCAAAGGGCCATCCGATTGCTTTTCCGCAGTGCGTCCGCAGCACCAAAAAAAAGCGTCGCTCAAATCGCATATGACATCCCATTTTCTCTGTTTTGGATTCCCTCCCACGAGGTTAACTAGCTCTAGAGTTGAAGAATCTGAATTGCTGCTGGTATGTACTGGATCAATCTTTACTGTCGAATTCTTTCTTCACATGCAATCAATGCGTTGACAAAAACTCTAGTTGCTTTCAATATCCTAATCAAGGTGCATCTCGCCGTAACAGAAACGTGCCCCCAGACCGCACATCATCATGTCGGACACAAGTCATCTCCGCCAATTTCGCAGCATTGCAGCAGAGCGCCCTTCTGATTCTCGAATGCTATGAAGCTGGTGGCAATCAAGATGATCTCAACTGCTTTCCGCTGTGCGTTCGTAAGAACAGGAAGAAAAGCGTTGCCTCCCTCAAGCCACATTTGTCTTCATGAGTGTGTACACTGTAATCATAACTCTTTTTCAGTTCTCACGTACATGTTGTATTTCGCTGGTCAAGCGCGAGCTACGAGAAGAAACTCAGAAGTGTTCCACGCGGCGACGCAAAACGGTCAGATGATCCATCTGTTCCCATTGAGCCATTGCGTCTCAGATGCATCAAGTCTTGAACCCGAGAAAAGTGAGGCAGCCTTAATCCCATGCTTTCTTCTGCTCTGCGACATATATGATATCAGGCGTAGGCAAAAGGCCCCCATGGTGAAAAAAAAAAAACGCCCACTAGGTAGTGAGTGATCATTGACCAGTATGTAGGTAGCACACCATAAACTGTATCAAGACCCTGCGTTCCTCTTGTGCTGCATGCAACGTCCTTGATTCGCAAAAAAGTGCAATGATCAATCCAACTTGCTTGAATCATCCGAGTTAAGTGCGTCCACAGAGCAACAAAAAAGCAACTGTGTCCAAAAACCGCGCGGCGCGTGATGCTGAAGAGCAAACGTTGGCGTACAATAAGCTTCGTGCCAACACAACCATTATCTCGCCTTCGAAATGGCGTCCCAACAGATGAAGTACATACAATTCAGATGTGGAGATAACGGCAGACAGGAGACTACCAGGAAATATACCCTGAACCGTCTGCTTTTCCTCATATTATGTCATATAACAAAGCCCCTCCTCCATTCCGTATACATACAGAGTCCAGAAATAGAAACGAGAAACTATATCACCTTCTTCAGCTAGTTTTTGTATACATACAGGGTCCAGAAATAGAAACGAGAAACCATATCACCTTCTTCAGCTAGTATTTCGGAAGCGCAGGGCCTAAACGTGCAGGTGTGTTGTGTTGTATACCACGACGATATAAAGTCCTTTCAATGACCACTGATCATTCCAAATTTGCTACTTGATAAGAGACCAAGGTACTGCTCGTGATATCCTTTGCTCTGTTATTCTAGTAAGAAAGTATATATCACCCGTGTTGTTATGTATCTCCTGTGGCAGTCTCGTCCGATACAGAAATTAACATGCCCAGAGACCGCATCGGCGCATTTTAATGCCAAGCAGCAACGCGCCACCAACTTCATGCCAATACACCCATTAACATTATCTCGCCTTGGTCTTGCCCAATGCCTCCTGGCAGATAAAGTACCTGTCCACTACACTAGACATCACTACTACGCAGTGCAGAGCCAAGCCTGGCTGCGCTGCGATTCCCTATTCTCACGTCACACGTGCAGTGAGTGAGTGTCCTTGGTGTCAGGAAGCGCGCTTATCCAAGTGCCTTCCACACGCCACAGCCGAGTCTAATTAAAGCGTCCTCGGCACAGTAAGGAAACACGTTCTGGACCGTACTTCTCCCTTCCTTAACAGAAACAGTGCTCCGTTTTTGTGTACTTCGCAGGGATGCACAAAGGATCACGAACAATGCACCCTTCCCGCTAAGCGTACCTAGTCGCCACCTGACGACACAGCCTTTCGCCATATGAACTGATACCATCCATCTCTTGCCATCAAAACTCCCAAACCCGACAATAAACCACGGCAGTGCTTCCCCGTGACAGCGTCTCCTGCTCGATGCGTCCCGAGACAACAAAAACACGCCTCACCATGAATTTCATGACACTATAGCTCAACATGCATATCGCCAGTCTCGACAATGCATATTATACCACGCAACCACCCAATTTATCGGAAACGATGCATGCCCAAGCCAAAAGAAAAACCCTGATGTATTCAATGCCCTTGAATTCAAAACTAATGACATACCAACGCCGCCTGGTATCTTGGAGGAACATACGCATGTGCAAAAAAAGTCCACCCCGTCCCGTCCCAGTATGAAGGAACTGTGTCGTCCGTCGTGGCTGTTATCACCTCTCGCTAACATGTCTCTTTTGCATGTCTTGTGAGAAAGCCTAGTGGTTTCTTGTCCTTTCGCCGGATTGTTTGCTGCCTGATGAGTTGTCCAAGAAAAAGCGTCAAGCCTGAAAATTTCTTGATCCATTAACCGGGTACCAAGGAAGGGGAAAACCACAATAATGAAGTGGTGTTGGATCTCGAGGATTAAGGCCCCCTCCTTTTTATTTTATTTACTTATTTTTTTTTTGCTCACATTTTCCTCGTCTTAGCTGACAACGGGGTCCGGATTGGTCGCCCGTAAGACCTTGGGCTGTTGAATCCTACGAGAGTAATCGTGATCATCCCGCAATGTACCGACACTCTCCCGACTGCCGCTTCGAACGTACAAACTCTGCTGGAAAGGATCCATCCTTGGATCGACAGGCAGCAGGCTGCTCCGGTTTCCAGTGGACCCGGGAGAGGTGGGAGCTCTCGACATCTCAGCGCGGCCGCTGCCCATCATGCCTGACGAGCTGCCTCGTATACTGGGATCGTCTTGATAGCCATTCTGCTGTTGTTGCTTCTTGTGTCGAAAGTAAAAGAATATCGTCACCGCCGCCAGAATCAGCACGCCCCCAACAACGCCCACGACGATTCCAACAACGGCGCCAGTCTTTAGCCCGCTTTCCTCCACGGTAGCTCCTTGGTTAACGCTTGGCGACTGGCTGCCTGTTCCGGTGGGAACAACAGTCACAGTCTTGATCGTGCCGTCTGCGACGACGACGGTCTCCACACTCGATGAACGCATGATTGTCGTCGAAGTCGTAGGAGCCGTCGGAGTCGTCGTCTCTACCTCAGTTGACGTTGGTGATGACTATCACTTCGTTAGCGACCAGTCGTTTGATGTCTCATCTTGGCGCACAAAAATAGATAAAGGATTTTCGAATGAAAAGTGTTCAGGGCACAAATTTCAATACTAGGTGCAGCAAGGAGGAGGCATTGTACCGTGGGCACAAAAGTGGTCCTTGAGGGTTCAAGTGATGAGGTCGAGGAGCTGATTGAGATTGAGCCTACAGTGGAAGTACTGCTGCTATCACTGCTACTACTGCTACTACTACTGCTGCTCGTCGGCAATGGAGAGGTAGAAGTAGATGTAGGTAGTGGTTTATCCTGCCCGGTCTCAGTCGCCAACGTCATCAACTTAGTGAGAAGGCAGGGACGAAATGGTAATGATGCAGGGGCGCCAGTCCATGGAAGACGACGAGGGTGATGGGGCAATGGTATAGAGTGCGGAGAGTAGGAGTAAATAAATGCAGAAAGGCACAAACGCCTAAGTGCTAGGAAAATCAAGGGAGAGGTGAAGGACGGACTCATAAAAGCAAGTCTGATAAGGTATGAGAATCGATTTAAGACTTACTTCTGTACTTGATGGAGCGATGCTTGCCCCTTTCGTGCCAGAAGGCAGACCACCGGGAAGGACAACATACCCAAACAAGCCAGTGCCGCCACACTTCTCGTCGGGGTAGCCCGGACAGCCCAAGTTGCATTTGCCTGTACTGAGCTGGGTAGACTTGTCGGGTGTGTAATTTGAACACCAACAACTGTTGTATTGAGTGATGGCGTAAGCGTAGCTGTCGGGATTGCAGTAATCATGGCAGAGCCCGTTGGTCTGAAAGATGCTGACGTCTTGATGAAGGAATGCGAGTCAGTTCTTAGAGGCTCTGAATGCGAAGAATGGAGCCCGGGTATTCATCTTACTTCTTCCCATCGACGCCGTGTTGAAGCTGGCACAAATATCGACGTCAATTGCGTCCGTCAGGCCGCTCCAAGCAGCAGCCATTAATAGAATGCTGCCTATGCCTGGAGCGGCCATCATCGCCTGTAACGACATGACAATGAAATGAATGAGAAGGAGGGAGAGAATAGGAGCTACGCATGTGTCAGTCAACCTAAGTAAACACAGTTGTTGAGCTGTTCATGGTAAATCAATGTTTTTTCACCTTGATGGTTCTCTCGTGATCTGCAGAAAAGTTGTTCGTTGGGTCTATCTTACCTTTGTAAAAGCCAACTTCATGAGCGAAGGTAGGAAGCAATAGCAAAGAATTCACCGCATAGTACAAGGAGCCTTGAGATCCTCTCCTGATATGCGTAGGTATGTATAACAAGGCCGGCCGCGAACCTGAGGTCGAGATACTATAGCAGCGCTATCCTTTCTCACCCAACCATGACCTTTTCTTGAATATTCGATTCGAAGCTCGAGAGCGCGATCGTCCGAATCGACAGCGCAAGGAGCTGCAACATGCGATTTCCCAATTCAACAGCGCGTTATGACCGGAACGCGATGACACTTGATCGATGAGCAATTGATATAGACTATCGTCGAAATCGCAGGAGGGCTCGCAGAATTCGGGCTGGACGACGTCGAGAAGATGTGTTGGTGGTGAAGCGAAAGCTGAGCAAGGTTCGAAGGAGAGAGAGCGACGACGAGCCGAAATCTCAAGGCTGAAGGAGAACCAAGGAGAGAAACCCGAGGATCAAGTCTCGCGATTGAAAATGGCGATTCGAGAGCAGCCGAGAATTACAACAATGGACGCTTTTCCGAGAAGCTGGTTTTACTATTCAGGCCGTGGACGTGTCGTGGACGATTCGGAAGGAGACCTGTTGCTGGTGGATGGGCGGCAAGGGCGTGACTTGGAGTTGAGAGTAAAGCTGCGCAGGTTCTTCAGGTTGAATGTCCAGAGTCTTCAGACACGATACGTGGACTGGAATGCTGGGTGCACTGCAAACAGTCGGCGGGCGGATAACAACTCGCAAGGCAGGAGGGAACTAGGACGCGACAACCCGAACTGGGGAATGCTGCTTTCCACGCCCCACGCTGAAAAGTCGCGAGCGAAGGAACAGAAACGCAGCCCCACGATAGGGCAAGAGCAGAGGAGGGCAAGTCAAAGGAGAAGATGCCAATGCAGGATGAGGTGAAAGCGGAGGTGGAGGAGATTTGGAGGTTGGAGGTGACGAACAAACAGAGCCAGAGCGTTGACAGCATCAAGGGGCAGCCAGCGGCTCGGTAGGGCAGCTTACAGCGGGAGACACACCTGGAAGGGATTCAAGGGAGGGGGTCTGGTCCCTTGACTTCGCGGCTGTTTGGGACTTTGCAGGCTGATTGTGGGCAACGGCAACACGCGAAAGTTCTCACTTGCAACTGCATACACATTGTACGAGGAATGGATCAACGGGAATGGGACCAATCCGTTCGGAGCGGCCATCGGGTCTGTCATCGGGCAGTCAACGAGCCATGATTGGATCATTGGCACACGAGCGTGGCGTGAAACGGTGTGAAACGGAGCACTGACGAACTTCACACGTCCACGCCGGTGTTGACAGCAGCATATGTGGGCCCCCTACCCGCTATTGTCATGGGCTCATGGTTCCCTCGTCGAACTTCGACGGGGAGCTTATAGGGGACGCGAACAGCAGCCAGCGGTGCACTGAACACTGAACAGCTCCCAAATTCCAAGACTCCAAAGTCGGCGAATCGAAGAGCCGCGTTCCCGGGCCTCGCTCCTTTCCCATCACGGCCAAGAGCGGCCAAGAAGCGGATCCCCAATTCGACGCCGCGTCTCCTCGATGCGAATTCTGCTGCTGGATTGGGCAATTCTCAGGGGAAAGCCGCAGTCTGTTCGCATCCACGATTCCACGGAGTACCTACTCCGTACGTACATGAATGATATATGTACATGTATGTACTCCGTAACACGTTCGTTCGCATCGACGAGCTTGCAAGGCCACATCAGACGGGAATCACGGCACGGGACTTCGGGAGGGGACTTGGAATTGCGCAAGGCAAAAAGGAAAAAACAATCAATCAGTGCTCCCTGTATGCTCTGACTCGGCAGCGTCCTCAATTGCCTTCTTTCATCTTCGGTGGCCTTTGACTATGTATATAAACCCCCATCTTCTCCCTCTTAGCTTAGATCAGTCATCGGATTTGAGACATCCTTTCCTTGACTGCGTTTTCACTACGTCTTCAGCTGAATTCGAGTCATGTCTTCTTCTCATCTTTGTCGAGTCTCGTTGACTCTCTCTTTTGTTGGTGTCTAGCGTACAGTATCACGGATTCTCCGTGACAAACGGCCGCAACCTGAACATGCATGAACGTGCATGAACATGGACTGACTTGGGCCATTCAGGAACCGGGACACCGGGAACGGGGTCTCCAATTTAAACTTGGTGTCAGAGAACATGAGGCTGAATGCCTCCTCGTACTCTGTATGTACCTACTCCGTGCTCCGGAGTACATAAACATTGTTCGCGCATCCTGCGAACACCCTGACAATTGACTAGGTACATAGGTAGGTACCTGGCCCTTGACAACGGCAAGCAACGGCCCCGCAGGAATCCACTGCAGACTCAAGTCCCGGTTTAAAGGGCAAGATGGCGTCACCGAGAACAGACAGAGCAGAAGAAGCCAAGCAGCTTCACCTCGGCGTTTCCACGGAGCACGTTGGAATCGCTGCAAGCATTGCCATCATTGGAATGGTCCCGTCCTCTGGCCTCTGGCCTTTGGCAAAGGAGGCCAAGTGCAATTGAGTTCAATAAGATGGACGGCTTCAGTGTCCGGCCCCTTTTGCCTTTCAGGCACCCGTAGGTATCTTTATTGCTGGCCCTTTCAGCAAAGGACCCATGAAAAGAACTGATCAATAAAAGACCAAAGGTATTCCAATCATCGCAAGAACCTGCCATCATCGACGCGTCACAGAACTGTCAGACTGCGCTTTCATTGAAGATCATTGCACTGTTTGACTTGACTGTTCCAACTTCTTCCAAGTTTACCAAGATCGACGCCTGAGGCTTGGCTTCTCGACCCGCTTGGACAAGGAAGCACGGAGGGCGTTTCGCATTCATCCAGACAAGAAAGGCTTTTATTAGACTTCTCCGCTGAATGCAGGTTTGACGCGACTTCCCTCACTCGTCCCGACTCCCAACATCACACGTGTCATGCGGGATTAAGACGAGAACGATCGAAAACGCCCGAAGGCGGCGCGAAAACAGCCGATGCTGAACATCTGGTGCGAGGGGAATTTGCTCTGATCTACGGAGTAATTCGTAATAAGCGGCACGTTCTCCCCAGTGACTCATGGACTCCTGGGTCCTGGCACTACAATTTAAACAAGCCTTGACAAGGCGACCTGAAGTCCGTACATAGCATCGCCGCCCGCCGAGCACTCCCGCCGATCTGGTGCGATTTGCTGCGCACCCCTGGGCCCTGGCCGGCATGAAGACTGGAAGATGGTACATATACGTGACCGATTGGCTCAACAAGCGAACACGAAGCGCTAGATGACAAAGTTTAATTGAAATGTATGTACATAAAACAGTCCAAAAAAAAGCACCTTGGAAACCTCCGAAAAAAAGCCTGCGTAAGGGAGAACTAGAAGCTGTGATAACATTATGTGTGCCCAGTTGTCGCGCAGGTGGCAGACGGCTCTCCGGCTGCCAACTTCCAAGGGGTGTCCACTGTCAACGGTGCAGCGTGGCTGAGCGGACGTTGGACTGAGTTAGTGCGAAAAGCACATGACCGATGGTGATTGTTGATAAGCTTAGCCACGCCACGAATGGGAGGGGAATCTCAACAACGCGTGCTCCTCAGACCTCGAGTCGTTGGCTGAGTCGTTGATCAGCTAACTTAGCTGTTTCAAGTCCATGTCTGCGACTGCCGCAATTGCCGCGCCTTGAGGTCGGTGAGCAAGACGATGCAGAGATCCAGGCCTCCCCCATCAAGATTCAAGACACGGTGACCATGCTGCTCCCTCGTCAAGACCCTCGTCTGCCTCTCCAACGCGAGCTCCAACGCCACCATCGTCACATCCACACGCCGCGCTCGCATCGCCAGTTCGCCATCCTCACCGTGCTCACCGTGCTCACGGGCGCAGGCATCATGATGCTCCTCTACGTGCTCCTATCCCTCGCGCCCTGCCTCGTCAGCGGCGTCTGCTACAAGGGCTACGAGAGCGACTACAGCTTCAACGCCGACGCGGCCCGCAACCCGTCATGGATGCGCCACCTGCCCGACGACCTCAACATCACCAGCCTCAGCATCCCCGGCACCCACGACACCATGACTTACAGCATCAAGAAGTTCCATCTCCAATGCCAAAACTGGAACCTGACCACGCAACTCAACGCCGGCCTACGCTACGTAGATATCCGCGCCCGCGTCAAAGATGACCACCTACACATCTTCCACGCCAGCGAACCCACGGGCTACTCCTACCAAGACGTCCTCCTCGCCCTCTTCGCCTTCCTCGACGCGAATCCCTCCGAGACCATCATCATGCGTCTCAAGCGCGAGGGCGGGCCTATTGGCCGCAGAAATAAACGCAGCTTCCAAGATGCCTTCAACTACGCACGCCTCCACGACCCGATCACGCAACCCGGCGCCGCGAAACACCTCTTCCTCTACAACGGCTCGGCTATGCCTATCCCCACGCTCGGCCAGCTCCGGTCCAAGGTCTTTATTCTCCAAAACTGGAAAGACACGAGCCCGCATGGCAAAAACGAAGTGTATGGCCTTGAATGGGAAGGTCCTCAGATGATCCTCGAGGATAGGTTTATCATCCCGTCGCCATCGCATCTTGAGTATAAATGGGAAGCTATTCATGAGGCGCTTGAGAAGGCGAATGCGGATCCTCTGGATAACAAGCACTTGTACCTGGCGCATCTTTCGGCTTCGATTGGCGTGCTGCCTATTGAGGCTGCTGCGGGGACTAAGAACGAGACGTACCCGCGAGGCATGAATGATAAGACGGGCGCGTGGCTCGAGCAGAATCTGAAGGGCGGTGTGCGAACGGGGATTGTCATTTTTGACTTTCCGGGTCGGAGGGGGATTGAGGCTGTTATTGATTGGAATCGGCATTTTACAGGACGTTTGGGGAAGTAGGTGTTTTTTTCTTTTCGAAGCTCTGTTGTTGATCCTTCATCTCTCGCTTTCTTTTTCTATTCTTTCGCTTATTCTTGGTTGTCATTTTAGCAATGTGTCTGTTAAGAGCGCGGCGTCAGTGTCGGAGGGTTTGTCTTATGGTTCGTTGGCATGGATGAGAATGGATGGGAATGGCTGGCGTGTTTGGGAGGTGGTGAAGTTTTCTTTCTTGTTTTGCCTTGTTGCGGTGTTTACCTGTTAGACGTGCATGATTATGATATAACGATAGACGAAGATATAGACGTATTACTGAATGGGACGTGGAAAAGCGTGCATGTGATGAATGTTATGGCCACGTCCTCGGCGGCCTATGGTACACGCGGCACAGCACGGCACAGACAATTGGTACATTCTAAACAACACGCTATAGCCAACTTACACAGCGGCACGAAATTACAGATTTACGCAGCAGCGCGGCACAGAGTGCCGACCACGATACCTTGGCGCGAATCATGAATCGGAATAGCAAGGTGTCTCACTATCAAGTGAGGGGCCTCAGACCGCCATCATGTTGTTCATTTACCACACATACAAGCTGAGAAGATGCAAGGAGTGGAAGGCTAATGCTTCGAGTGTTTGGTCTGCTATATACTGAGACCCTTGTTCGGCGATATGTCAACGTGGCTACTCTTATTGTAGCGCTTGGTACATTCATGTTGAGAAGTGGCAGACCGATGTGAAGATGATGCATATGTAGTGACAGCCTGAGTATTCCTGTGTTACTTAGTGTAACCGGCAAGTCAAGAGCCTGCTCATATATGCCGCAACATACTCTGTCTTGAGCAGCAAGTCCATATGCTCAACAAGTCAGGAGCCTACTCAATGCTCATGTAGGTAGCAACACGCGCGATATATCAATGTGTCGAGCAGCAAACCTGTGAATATGCCAGAACGGCGAATACACAGCGTGATTAACAATAACGTCTTGTATCAAGTCTATTTGAGCTGTGAACACCAAGCAAAAGACAACATTCTTCCCCATACTATAGCTTCTCTCTAAAAAGAAGTTAAAATGCCCCCCCCGGAGCAAGATTATAACTTGTCTCAAGTGCATAGAATAAAAACAGCAAACCTCCTTGATAATGCAAAAACGCAACTATGAATCCCACCCGAAATGCAATTCAATCTCCATCAATCCAACTCCAATTCCCACTCAATCATGCCCAATCAATCCCGTCATAAACACGTCCACACATCACTCGCTTCCTCCCTCCAGATATATCTTCTAGCCATCCCCCCTCTACCAGACCTGTCACTTGCCAGACTTCCCAGACCTCCCCGACTTGCCAGACTTGATACTCCCCTCCCGACTACTCCCCTCCTTCTCCTTCTCGATACTCTCCACCATCCTCAACACCCGCCCCCTCACTCTCTCAAACCGCACCGCCTCAGCAACAAAGATGGCCCCAGAGGACCTCTTGTCCCAATCATCCGTCGAGTGACTCATCCGGCCCTGCGATGACTCGTCGTCCTCATCGTGCTCATCCTCTTTCTCATCCTTGTTCTCCCTCTTCTCCTTGTCCTCATTCTCATCCCTGTTCTCCTTGTCTTTCTCCTTCTCCTTCACCTTCTCCTTCTCCTTCTCGTCCTGCACAGGCAAAGACAATACTCTCTTCTCCGCCTCCGGATCCACCAGCTCAGCACTCTGCGCAGCCGCAATCCCTACATCCGTCCTCTGAACCTGCACCTGCACCTGCACCTGCGCTCTATTCGTGAGCGTCTCACGCTCAGGCTCACGAACCTGCTGCTGCACATACTGCTGAGCACGTTCCCCCCCCTCACCATCATCCAAATCTTCCTCTTCCCCCCCATTCACAACCCGCAGTTTCTCCTTCGGCACCGTAAACATGACTTGCACAAGACGCCTCTCCACCGCCCTCTCAATCTCAGTATCCCAGTCATTCTCACTCTCCCCAGCCGCCCCTGCTCCCGCGGCTAGGCTCACATCCCGCTGTGCCGCCATCTGCGCCTGCGCCTGTGTCTGTGTCTGCATCTGCCCATCCCCCCCTTCCCCCTCCCAATCCCAATCCTGCCGGCCCTGCTTCCTCCTAAGAAGCTCACCGCGCAGTTCTCCCCCTCGGGGCTCATAATCCCCTCCTCCTCCTCCTCCACCTCCCCCCAAAAAGTCCGTATCCCGAAATAGATCCGCCTCGCGGTCCCGTTCTGAGGCTGAGGCCGCGGACGCTACACGTCTTGAGCTGCCCCCGCCAGACTGAGAAAACACTCTACTTAGAGAACCGAGCCAGCTACGACGAGGCTTACTCTTCGAAGGCGACGAAGGAGCTTCCTCCTCATGATGAAGCGGTTCCTGTTCCTCTACCCGGCGGTTCAGCAGCCCTCCTTGTCCTTGTAGTGGTGTGTTAGGAGTAGGGTTAGGCGATGAAGTAGGTCCACTCTGCGACTGCGACGCTGCCCCCGGCGGCTGCAACAAAGCCGGCCCCTCAGCCTGCAGAGTCGCAAAACCAGTCCTCGCGGTATTATAGCTACTCGTAGAGGACGAACTCGGTTTGGGATGATCGATGAGTAAGCCCAAGCCCAAGCCCAAGCCCAAGCCTAAGCCTAAGCCCGCGCCGCCCGGAACAGCTGATCGTCGATGAGAGGCCGACCGACGAAGACTCTCATCCGCAGAGCTGCGATTCGCATCAGACAGATTGGAGCCACTCCTGGATTCGTCGTCGCGGAGGGCGGTGGAGCGGACGGACGCGCGGCGGGTAGGAGATAGAGGCCCGCGGCTCTTGCGAGAGGAATTGTATTGTTCGAGGAGGGAATCTGCGGCGTTGACATCGGAGACCCATTCTTGGACGTCGGGGTCGTAGTACCGGTGTTCTTCAGGGGGTGGGCCAGCAGAGGCTCTGTTTGTGGTGGCTGGGCCTCCTCGGCGTGTTCCTCCGGGGGTGATGATTGTTGGGGGGAAGACGACGGGTGGTGCGGTGGTGGTGGGTGTGATGAAGGGATCGGACTGCGCGTCGGATGTGGGTGTTAGGGGCTCGCCTGGGTGATGTCCGCGATGGAGTGCCTGGACGTCTTGGTGGTCTTCCTCGTCGTCTTCCATGATGGGATGGATGCGGCCGGGGGTTGAGTATAATGCGTTGAGGCGCGCGTCGGGCATGTAGCCTGCTCGTCCTTCTCCGTCGTATTCATCTTCTTCGTCTCCGCCTCTTGTGTTTCGTGGCGGGACGGGTTTGCGGGCAATGGCGGCTGGACGGTACGGGCCGCTGTCGTCAAGAGAGGCTCTTGCACCGCGGAGGGCTTCGTATCCTAGAGGTGATAGATCTGACGTCGCGTGCCAGGGGTACATGTCGTCCCGCTCCATCATCTCGTCCGCGTTGTTGATGGAGTACTGCGCATCCCGTCTCGTGGACTGGATGGCTTCGTCCAGGGCTCCCCGACGTCTCTTGCGTCGTGCTCTCCATAGACAAAAGGCAACAAGAACACCGAGAAGCAGCGCGAGTCCCAATCCCAGTCCCAGTCCCAGTCCCAGCTCCAAACGCTTCTTTCGCTCGGAGTCGGCATCGTCACTGGTTTTAGGGGGCGCCTCGTGAATCCCTTTACCATCACCACCATCGCCGCCTCCACCACCAGACGCAGCGCTTCCTGACGCGGGATTCGTATACGAGTTCGACCACGACGACGACGTAACATTAAAAAAGCGAAGTGCCCCTCCACCCGCCCCAAACGCCTGTCTCTTCGCCCTCCTCATCTCCCCTCCCGGCGCAGACGTTTCCCATCCCCCATACACCATCATCACATTCCCAGGCAACATAGCCGCTCCATGACCATACACACCCCTCCCACCCGGCTGCGCCCGCGGAACCTCCCACCTCCACGACGAATACGTCTGACTGAGCCGCAACACCACAAGCTGCGGCTCCGCCGGCGTATCAACATCACCAACCCACCCCCCCAACACAACCACCGAGGCCCCATCCTCCGCCAGCACAGCCGTATGGCCCGACCGGCTATCGACCTGCACAACCGCCCTACCTCTCAGCTGCCCATCATCCCCATGCATAACCATCATCTCCGCCGCAGAAGACAAATCCGCCGGCCCCCCCACATTGACATACGACCACGACTCCTCGGGGAGATTCCACACCGCCGCGGTGCTCATATTCACAAACGCCTCCTGGGTGTGTCCCCCCAGGAGGACATACCCAGCCTGCTGCGTGACGGAGCCTGAGATATTCGTCGTAGACACGGGTAATTGCGTGAGCGTGAATCCTGCAATCGGGATACGAGGACCCCCCGTGGAAGCGACTCTGGGTGAATACGCCGCCGCCGCCGCCGCCGCTGTGTCTTCATTGGAGAGCTGGCTGCTCGTGTTGGGGGGCGCCAGACTCATCATCTTGGTGGTGTAGTTGGCGCTGGTCTGCCAGGTTGTTGCGTTGGGTCCGGGAGGGCTGCACATGCCCCCGTAGGTATAGAGGGTAGGCTGGTCCATCGAGGGGGCTAGCTTTGTTGAAAAGGCAATTGTTCCGCCTAGGAATGCTGGTCCGGAGGCTGTGTCTGTGGTGCTGCTGCTGCTGCTGCTGCTGCTGCTGCTGCTGCTGCTGCTGGAAGATGCGCTCGCGGTGGTGGTGATTGTCTTGTTGGTCCATGTGCCGCTGAGGGGATATCCTGGTGAGGATGAGTATGTCCATATGGAGCCTATGTCGCCGTCGCAGGCTCCCGAGTAGACTATTATGGTTCCATCGCTTGTTCGTGCTGCCCCAAAGGCAGTCGTCGGGGGCTCGTCTTTGAGGAAGGGTAATTCGGTCGTTAGGGTTGTGAGTTGTGAGTCCTCGGCGCCGAGGGTGCTCGAGTAGTTGAGGGCTGAGAATTGGACGCTTCCGGAGTCGGTTTGCGAAAAGATGTAGGCGAGGTCTGCGCCATGGCATGTTGATGGGTTCCAGCAGGCAGAGGGGGTGAGAATCTGTGTTGGTGTGTAGGGGAAGAGGTGTGCTGTTGCGGTGGCGGGAAGCTGCATCGCGACCAGCCTCAAGGTCACGCCGCCGAGGGAAGCAGCAGCGCGTTTGTGTTTCGGCGGCTTGCGCTTCGTTCTCGTGCGGTGTCGCTGTGGGCGACGGTCTCGATGTGAATAGTTTGATTCGTACATTGTGCCCTTGTCCCTGCCTCTTGGCAATATATTGCTTCGGTCGTTTCGAGATGTCGGTCGGTGGCCGTCTATCGGATCGTGGTGTTTGTCTCTCTTGTGTTTCGTATTTTTCCCCTCTTTCGTATCGTGTATTTTGCTCCTCTTCGTGCCTCGGCTCAATGCATACTGGCGGTGCTGCCGAAATCTAGTGGTGTGTTCAATGGCGAAACCGGCCGTGATCCCGTATTGTCGAATCCGCACGCGATCACCCGAGACGGTGAATCCCTCACTTTTGCGCAGGGTTCCTCTCCGTCAAGCCCGTGCAGACAACAGTCCGCGCAACGAGAGCAACGACGAGAGCAACAGATGATTGTAATGAAAAGAAGCAATGATGATGATTAACGCTGTGCAAGGCGAAAATGCTCCTCAGGTATGCAAATGTCCAGCTATCAACCAAAGCTCGTCTCAAAAGCCAAAGTCGTTGATAACCAAAGTTAGGTAAAGTGAGAACACAACTAACTCAAAGCCTCAATAGCCGCGCCGGTAAACCCATGTGGTCTACTCCGTATCACACAAGCCTATCATCAAGCTATCCATCTGCACGAACACGCACGCACGTAAACACAAAAAAATAAACAAGTTGCCAACTATAGAGACCCCTGACCCCTGCACAACGGCTTTAAATCGTACATGAACTAACGTTGACATGCACAGATTTGGCGCAAGAAGAAAGGTCTGAGCCCGCTAGTTGAACAAGGGTCTGACTTGTCGCCTAGGTAGCCGGCGACGACGGCTGTGGTAATAAAAGGATGCGACATGCGTCCTCCTTGCATGCGCTTGTTGACGAATAGTACTTATCACAGACTGTGCAGCCTGTGACCTGTCGAGAGAAGACGGAACATGTGCCCAATCGCGGGACGGATGCGTCGGGAGGCAAAGGCTGAAGCCAGCGGATGGTCTGGTCTGGTCCAGGTCCGGGGGCGCATTCGGGCGCATTGTGGTGATGGCGACGCGACGGTGGCAGGGATATGGTTGCTACGGCAACGGCTCGATGGCCACGGCCCACACGGCGATGTGACATCATACAGAGACATGCATCCATCAAGTGCAGTCCCTTGCGTACCCGTACGTTTTTGCTTGTCATGTACGTCGACAAAGACATCTCATACGACTGGAAAGATTGCTTTGTCGACCCAACAGATGCATCGCCACAAGATGCAACAGACTGGATGGCGAACCGCATCCAGGCATACACGGAAGACGATCTGACGCAAGATGAACTACTGGCAATGTTCCGGGACGACTTCAAGGACTGGCCTTTCGGACTATTTAACGACGCAAATTCAGGCGTCCGCCTCTGCCTCCGAAACATCCTCCAGAAGAAGGGTATCGAGACCAAGAAAGGATCAGGCGACAGCGTTCCTAAGATCCTTTATGACATAACCAAATACGGAAAAGCAGAACCTGACAATCAATTTTCTCCTGCCCCGTACTCTGCCCCTGTCCCCCAAGCTTCCCCTACTCGTCCTGGTACGCCAGCAAACCATGTCAATGAGACGTTATCGAAATAGTGCCATTCTGGCATGAGGAACTTCAGGAAGAAAGACACGTAGAAATGGAAACTCAGCATCATGCTGCTTGCGGCTCACGAGCAATATACACGTTGCATTTGTGTCCTCGGCTCTTCCTGAGACATACATACCCAGTAGCGTCATCTTCGGGATTGTGGCGAGATCGCCAGTGCTTATGAAAATCCTTTTAAAACGCAGGAAGCGCTGTCGGCGACAGAGGTCGCGGGGCAGGTACCGTACGCTTGGCGACTGGTTCTGCTACTGAAATTGCACTTGATTTTGACTCATAAAACCAGTTATTGGAATCTATCACGTTTGACTTCCACGCTCAGAAACAATTGCGTTGCTAAACGCATCGATAATGCCATTGTAAAGCATGTCAACGGCCTCGGCTGAGTTGTCCGTTCCTGTCCATATGACGCCAGCCCGTGGACGAAACAAAATCTGGCGGAGAATCTCCGCGAGTGGCTTGATAGAGTGGAATTCGGGAGGAAACTCTTGCAAGATACTCTGAAAGCTCTGGTCCATATCATGAAGCTTGCGCAGCGCTAGCTCGTCCCAGTCGCCTTTGCTCCAGTGTCTCAGTTTGCTTGCCTCTGGAGGACTGTCGGCGTGGTTTGTTATGATTGTCCACAAAAAAACATAGAGAAATGACTCCAAGTCGTGCCGGTACGTATGGCATTCATTCCTCAGAACGCCAATAGCCATGAATGGTCTAGTGCCAATGATTTGTCGTGTTTCCAGGCCATCAGTGAGGTCTCTCGCAGAATCGAGATCTATCAAGATCCCTTTTGGATCCTCCTCGCGTTGACTATCCAGAATCACTATGTTTCCCGAAGATATGTCTTGGTGAAGGAGCTTGGCGGCGGAGAATAGTAACCTATGACACTTGATAGCATCATGAAACACTTGGAGTAATTCTAATGGTGACTGAAAAGTCTGTAAGGGTCTACCAACAGGGGAAGTGACTGTGCAGGTAAGGATACGATTTAGAAAGTGGTTGTTGGTGTGTTCCGTATGTTCGCAAAGTCCGTCGACATGGTCCCTTTGTCTTATGTCTTCGTCCCTCCCAGGTTCAGTGTGGAAATGCGCTTCGGAGAACTTTCTTTGTACACCCCACCGGAGTCCAGAGCGTAGGTCCGCCGTACTCTCGACTTCTTTGTAAAAGTCAAGCGAGACGGCACCCCAAGCACATTTGGTCTTGGCTAAGCTTAGAAATTCCTCTTCTGAACGGTCTCGGGCCCATCGCCATTTGAGTTTCAGCACGTAATTCCACTCATTTGCTTCAGGTCTCTTGGCTCGGTAGCACACTGTTCCGGTGCCAACAACGCCATCCCTGGAGGCGATCGGCTGACTTTCAAGGTAGAGTTTTCCCAAAGATGACGCGGCTGTGTTACTACAGAGAATGTAGCTGCCATCTTCATCCATCTGAATGACGTTGGAATTCCCAAGATCGCGGTTCGTCATCAACTGGTAGCTGAGAATGAAGGACATGATTTGGTTCGAATCTTTCCGGCCGTCCAATATGTCGCTAAAATATAAGCCAGATCGATCAAACACACAGAGTTCAACGAATGGACCCCGTATGTAGAATCCGTGTAAGAAGAGTCGTGTAGGTTGGCTGGCAAAGACGTTGAACGCAGACCGGCAGAGTTGTAATAGGCCATCCCGATAATTGACGCTCCTATGGCTGACGAATTGGCCAATAACTTGAGTACAATCCCACTTCGTCTCTGTAAAGGCGCCAGAGGAGGTGGGTAGCACCAATTGAAGACGCGCGTAGCCGTCGGTGTTCTCATGCTCGACGCCCCCCTTCCCGTAAATTATATGCCACGACCCTCGTGCGCCTTCGAATTCACGTGATAGCAAATTGGAAAACCACTCCAGGAGATTGTCAGGAGGCGGTGCAGCAGGAATAGCACAACGGCCAATAACTCTGTCCGCAAGCTGAATTTCCAGTAAAGAGTCTTGGTGAATGTATTGGAAGGCGCCAAAATACTTTTTGATAAACCCGCTTGTGGGGCCATGCATGTGGCCATCTATGTTATCGAGAACGTCTTGGTCGTCGAATGAGGCCATTGGAGATGGCGAACTGGTGACTGGCGAACAAGTTGACGCGATAGGTTTCATTTTTAGCGAACTGGATGCCGTAAATGATTAATAACAGATCTGTGACCGATGATTGTCGAACCAGGCAAGTTTCTGGCATGCGACAGTCCTGAGAAGACGATAGTCGGCCATGCTCTTTAATGTTAGATGGTAGCAGCCTCAGACATCAGGTATCACTTTGGGGGGCCACGCAGCGAGACTCTTCTGTCGCCCACCAGGTCGTATGCACGCAGCAACATGCATTGGTCGTGCATTGTCTTTTCTTTTCCCACAAAGATTGCAATGTCGCAATATCGAAGCTCAGACCTCACGACATTGATTACATTCCAATGCATCTACCGGGACGACCATTGTATTCCGATATTCGCAATTACCGACTGGACAATTGCCTATTAGCACACTCACCGAGTACTGAGCAACAGTCTCGGCGCCCCATCACAGATGCTCCTTAGATGGTACCAGGGAGAGGCTATCTAGTCTCCCAAGTTCCAACTACTGTATGTATATATAGGCTCTCCCCTTCCAAGTATTGTAGTTAGGAGTCACGCACAAATACAACACGTTCTCCCCCACACGTTGTGCAACATCAAGCCATCGAATTTGAGAGCTTCGCTTCGGCAATCACTCTCTCATACAATACACGCTTCATCCCACACCTTGTGCCAACATCCCCTTTCCTCCTCCTGTTATTTTCAAGCCAAACCACCTCAAGAGTCAAAATCTTACTTGTTTTCTACAATATGGCTTCCCCCATTAATACCTTTTGTGCCTCCAGCACCTACAATACTTTACCTTTGATTAGCCAAGTTGCTGAGGCACCGAAGGATTACTCCAAAGATCTTGAAGTCCTACGCGAACTGCTCAAGAAACATGGAATTCCTCAGGGTGTCAGCGTCAGGCTAATTCATTCACAAGCACTTCGATACCCTTGAAGGTGAAGTCATGGTTTTTGACAAGGTTTCAGTCCCGGACCATGGATTTGTTCAGATCATGAAGCCTATTATTCCTTCGAAGAACAACCAACTCCGTGGTATCCATTACTTTGTTGATGAGAATGCTTGCCTTCAAGCCTACGAATATGGCAACTACGAAGTACCCGACATGTATGGGTTTGAGGCGTTCTTAGCTGAATTTTGCAGCCTCGTTTCCCAGCGAGGGTTGCAGCGCATCTTCGGACTAAAGATTCAGCATGAGGACGTTACGGAACAGACAGGCTGGACCGAATATGAGCTCCATGCGAAACGTGGTACCATCATGTTTCCCGATGGTATGCCTATGCCGGATGGGGATGGAGATTACAGTGTCACAACAGAATGGAAGGCGATTTTGAACCAACTCCCCCGAACTTGCAAACATACTACGACCTGCTGGCACGGGCAGAGCACGTGCAAACACTGCAAGCACTGTAACAGGCATCCTGACCAGACAGCTTTCAACGACATCAATGAGACCGGCATTTGTTTAGGCGGACAGAAGATTTTGCCCGGAACACCGGTCCATGATATTGTCGGTCAAGTCATCGCTGCCTTTTGAATCAGATTGATGAAAGGGGAAGATCTGCTCTACCCCGTATACCCCGCATATGCGCATACCTATGATGCCGCACTAGGTAAGCTGAGTTCCTACCAGCTTAGTGTTCTGAGTCCTGACCTTTTGGTCGGGTCGGTAGCGATACCTATCCGATTCCTCACACTTACCAGCTCAAGTTAATACACCGCAACACCTTATCATCCGTACACAAGTGTCCATGACGACGAAGTGTCGTCTGCGACTTGGCTAGCGTAAAAGCAGATGTGTTGGTTGCCTGCTTCATCTGGCGCACCATTATAATTTATTTTTCCTTCTCGCAGCCTCGTTGGCATGCCGCATCATGCCACTGCCAGAAATCCAGCCGCCGAATTACAGCATTTCAACTTGGTTGCCTACCCGGCACGGATGCACAAAAATTGTTTGGTAGACAAGAGTAGTTAGGTACTCTGCGTAAAAAGACAATAGACATGATAGTCAAGGCATGATAGCCACAGAGGCATCCCCAGATTCGCCTTTTGCGTACCATGTTCTCAAGTCATGGGTCGGGTCGCACCTTCCTCAACTTTGCCTCAAGCTGGCGGCATCATGGCTGAACAGGTCAGCTTACATCTGTCATCCACAACTACACAAACCATTTAGTAGAATACCTTGAGCGGCGCTGTCCCTTCTTCGACAAGCCACATATGAATACACAACAGTGACAACACACATTGCATTCTGAGAAACCATCCTCATTACTGTCTCGACAACTTTACTCGTACATATTATAAATTACATCCCCCATGTGACCCATCTCACTCGGTACATCCCTATTCCTTCCACATGTTCATCCCACATTCACTCCCAAATACCCAACAACGCCTTCAGCACGCCCTACACTTCACCAGCGCGCTCCTTTCTTCCTAGCCGAAACACAATCACAGCCATATCCTATTCGCACCCGGGGTATAACTTCCAACATCCGACCTCCACTCCAACTCCCTCCAACTCCCCTTCCCACCCTCACTCATCTAATAATACGCCTTCTCCGTATAAATAGGAGGCATCTTCCCCTGATCACTCAAATCCTCCGACCAAACCACCCCATTCTTCTCATCCAACCACGCCCCCTCATCACTGATAGGAATAACCCGACTCGTAAGCGCAATCTCATGCTTCGACACCCCAAGAGGGTCCTCCGGTACCCACAGCTGCGGCACCACGCTATTAACGCTGGGCGGGAAATACGCATCCCGCTCAAGGACCTCTCCCGAGGACTGCAGCTGCGCAAAGTTGATGTCTTCTTCCTGGGGGACCATGTGGCGCAGGGTGGCATAGTCGGCGAAAAGCCAGGGCTTGAAGAATCGTGCAAACATGGAGCCCTGCTTCTTGTTCGGGACATCGGTCTCGTCGGCATCGCTACGGGGGACGGTTTTGCTGTCCGCGCCGTTGTTGGGGAATGCACCTTGGGATTGGAAGATGGCTTCTTGGGTTTCGAGCGTGCGGGGCAGGCCCTGCAAGAGGGGGCTAATGCTGCGCGTGAAGGTGATGTGGTAGAGGATGGTGAAGACGAGGAAGACGGCCATGAGGGCAGCGGGGCCTGCTGCCTTGACGACGGAGAAGAGGCCAATCATGACGATCTCGCCAATGTAGATACCCGTGAAGAGCTGCTTTAGGGCGCGGGGGTAGATCAGGCCCTGAGTGTCGACTGCGGTTTCGGATACGAAGAGGATGTTGTATCGGAAGGCGAGGTAGAAGAGGAACAGTCCCAGGGTTGACCAGAATAGCATGAGCGGAGCAATGACGGAGTAAATGATGCCTGGGGGTCAAATATTAGCAAGTGGTCGATCAAGTTTAAAATGTTTTTTTGCCTTTGTCCACTGGAGATCGATCCTTGGTCTCGGAATGCGCAACTTACTGATGCAAACCATGTTGGTATACACGGGAAGCAAACTGCCCCAGAGAATGGCAGACAGTGTCGTCCACTTGGTGTACTTGGCACGAGGGGTGCTAGCGAGGAACTTGTACAGGATTCTAAAGATAAACAATCCAACAACCTGCGTGACAGTGCTAGTCGCAACAGTGATACCCTGCACGATAAAGTACGAAATGTAAAAGTTGGACGTCGATGGCAAAGTGTTTCCCAAAATCGAAAACACCATGGTCGGCTGCTGAGCAATTTTGATGATGGCGCCCGTGGCAGCATCAGCGATGGATCGCCACAGGAAGACTTGCACGATCTGGAAGACAAAGTAGGCGTTTTGCGTGAACAGCTCGGCCTCGCTGTTGGTTTTGCATCCGGCGACTTTGGCGAGCGCGCGCATGAAGACCGGGACGAGGGACATCAGAATGGCGAGAGCGACGGATGGCAGCAGTCCAGAGATGAAGCCCAAGATTTTCTATACGTAACGGAGGTCAGCAAGCAAGTACACAACAGCATGAGAGAGAGCAGTGCCGCGGAAGGACAGTCGTCATGAGCGCGCTGAGGGAGCCGAAAACGTCAAGCAGAAAAAACATACCTCTGGGATGCTCGCAATCCAGGTAAGACCCGGCAGAGTCTGCAAGAAAGAAACCTTGGAGATAATGGCAACGACGGCGACGGGAATGGCCCAGAAGATGATCATGGCGGCAACGATGGCGTACACGGCATAACGACGCAGGATGAGCTGCCACCACGAGATAGACAGGTTCTTCCAGATGACGTCCTGCGGCTTCACATTAATGACCTTGGGGCCCATGTGAAGAGCTTGGTGGTGCGTAATGACCTGGTAGGCAGCCTGTGCGTCGGCCTGAGTGTGGAATTCGACAAATAGCGAGCCAACCTTGGTGAAGTTGCCATTCTGTTTCCATTCAGCTTGCGCTCGCTCGATTTCCGGGACGCTCTTCTCCAACTCGGCTCGACCCCATTCGATAGTGTCGACCTTCTTGCCAAACAGGCCCATAAATCCAAGACGGTGAGAGGGGCGCTTCTTATCGGGCACCCATCTCGAGATGACGTTGCCACCTTCAGAATCCGGCTCAGCAACCTGCTCACCCTTCTTTTTCAGAGCCTTGGCCCGAGCCTTGTTCACGGCGACAATCAGCTTGACCTCGGCACCTTCCAGCTTCATAGCGACCTTGTCGCGCTCTTCGACCTGTTTGTCCAGCTCCTCGGTGTTGCCGGCGATCCAAACATTCTTGACCGCATTGTTGAACATCTGGCGCACCTTGGCTTCATCCAGATACTCCTGAGGCACCGAGGTGAAGAGAACGGTTCGAGCAGAAATGCGCTTGGCATAGTGCGGCGTCAACAGGTAAGCCTGTCGCAAGTTGATGTAGTAGATGCACTCGCGGGTGATCATGTACAGCAGGAAGCCATAGACAACCCATCCCACGAAGCAATGAGCGTAAAAGTAATTGGGCTTCCCATCGACGCTCACGTTGCCAAAGGACAGAACGTCCAGCTGGTTTCCGCTGCCGCCGCCAGTGGCATTGATGGGGAACAAGATGGGCCACGTAATGCACAAGCTCACGAAGCAGATGACGGTGCAGACCTTGAGATATCGCAGGAACAAAAACGCGTCAAGCGTCTGGTGCGTGAGCACGTATGCATCGGGAATCTTCCAAAAAGAGCCAAACCAATTGAACAGCCCGCCAGGCATCTCCGGACTCCGTTCACTACACGCCGTTAGCTTCTTTTGATCCAGTAGGCGAGGTGTGCGTCGCGCGCTTCCAACGCGTTTCCAAAACGTACCTCCTACCACCTATGTAAGTACGCGGCGCATAAAACCGGCGCTGTGATCTCCTGAATATCAAGAAGAGAGCGATCCAGACTAAGGACACCACAAGCACGGGTCCAAGGGTCAAGATCATGCCTATAACGCAAGCCTATTAGCATACTGGCGTTTGCAAGAAGTGGGATAGGTCTCCCGGAAGTGCGCGTAGTTTCACACGAGATTCCTTAATAAAGCATCACGTACCCCAGAGCGATTGTGGCTTGTTCTTTTCATCCGAGGCATTGCTGCCAGCGCTCTCGTCCTTGGGGGCATTCTCGTTGATCCAACTGATAAAGGCGCCCATGCTGGGCAATAAGCAGCTCTGCGCTGCGAAATCGAGCTCTGTTGCGGCTGCGGCACGGTATGCTGCTCAGTGTCGAAGATTCGTAATTGACCGCGGCGTCGTTGTCGCGATGAGCGTCCTCGGGCGCTGGATCGCAAGTCACTGACGAGCGGAATACAATCAAGAACTGGGATGGCTCATGGAGGGCGGGAATGCTGGGCAGCCCAGTTTCAAGTACCTTGCGGTACACAAATATCTTGTCCGGCAGATTTTGGATTTTGGCTCTGAACAATATCCTTGGCCCACAAGGTGCAGACCTGAGCCGAATCTAACCACAATGAGCTGGGACGGGAGGGAGCCAATGTCGCAACGGCTCCGTTTCGCAGTGGCACTGTGTGACACCGTACAGACGACTGTCCACCCGGCGCCAGCTGTTGCGGCTTCACAGTGGTGAGTCAGTTATTAGGATGTACAGTAAGTATGTATGTACCTGAACCAGCCTGAAGCTAGGGAGGCATTGGCTGACAGTTCCACACGTCATGGAGCTTTGGCAAGGAACCAGAGAATCAGATAATCAGACCACTGATTCAATTCGAGCTACTGCGACTCTGGACCTGAGAAAAGGCGCCAAGAGAAGCCAACGGAGATGACCAGGCCCCAGGGGGAAGGAGCGGAAGGACCGAGCCTGATGAGCTCCTTCTTTTCTGTGCGACACTCCACCAGTCGTACCTACTCTCAAGTCTTAAAATGTTTTGTATCGACTGTCCTTTTTTTGACCGACGAAATTCAGTTCACGCCCTTGCATCGTTGGCGATTTGCTTCACATGTACATAGTGGTGCTTGAAGCAGGTTTGAAGCAGACAAGACACACATTTTCAAACAATTGCCATCCAAATTCTTGTCCGCAAAACCAGACCAGACTGAAGCTTCGATCTGAAAATTAAGCTTTCCGCATTGCAATCTTCAAAGAACCGCAAAGCTGGCGGCCCCGGCCCCTGGCGCCATGCGGACAAGTTACAACCCACGATTCACCACGAACCCCTGTCCAGCTGTCGTCCGCTCACTTCGATTGGCGAAACCAATCAATTGGCATCGCGTCCAGGTTGGCAACATCTCTCTGTACGTACGGAGTACATATGTACAACTACCTATGTATGTACCTTGTACGAGTACCTATGCTGCAGTTTCACGAGGTTGTTCGCGAGAGAGAGATGCGATGTGGTACAACCCGAGAGTGTGCAGCCCAGGTGCAGCCCAAAGAGTCCAGACTCCAGAGAGATGAATGCACAAGCTTCTGCATACGCAGTGATTCGTATGGTCGTCGGCGATACTGACGAGGGAGGTTGACTCTTGAGGGAGAAACCGCGACAGTTGCGACTGTGCCGCCATTAGTCCATCTGCGACTTTTGGCGTTGTCGCGACTCGCGATCGTTGAAGGCAAAAGATTTGACAACGTCGAACGACCAAGTGGCGACTACATAACTCTAGCTCAGGCCTACCTCCTAGCCACAATGCTCACAATGCTCACAATGCTCACAGTGCCCCGGCGCTTGAGGATACTGTAGCCGTGCGTTCGTCCAACCGCCTGGTGTTATGTACAGGTAACGCTTCATCATCGTTCATCTGCATCACTTCATGCACTGGCATTGGCAGCACTGCACAGGAAACATTCAAAGCGCTTTCCGTTATTTACTTGTTGGCTGACATTGAGCCGTCTTGTCCGGTTGCCATGCGTTCAGACAGCCACCCTCCCCTAGCCGCGAAAACTATGTATTCGCGAAAATGAACCGGAGGGGCCTTTGAAGCGACAAATCTCGGTAATTACGCGCCGCATCCTACTAGCACACGAAGCAACTTGTCCAGGCACTGGCGAGAATCCTAATGATGGCACAACTTCACGTTTGTCTAAACAATTTCGGGGCCCTTGACCCATAAACAGGGCTGCAAGAACCATTCGGAAAATTGATAATAAAGATCCTTAAGATCCATGTCAAGCTGAGTGACTGCAGTCTGCAGCATTGCCGATCCCAAACAGGTCTAGCCTCATTCTTTCTCTGCTTCTTCAAAGTTGACGTCACCAGTACAACACACGAATACCTATGGAGTACATACATAGACGGTAGACGAGCCACGGAGCGTTGAGTGTTCGCTCCAATTCTTACTTTTACTCCGTAGTGCAAGGGCCGGCGAAAGCTTATCAACAGCTACAATCAAAATGAAGCTCGTAACACTTTGGAAACATCGTCTCCACAAGTTTACGCATACTGCCCTGACTACATCAATCCTTGGTTGAAGGCTATTTTCATACCTTGAGCACGATAAGGGGCAATACCGGACGTATATACATCATTATCACCAAGTGCAGCCGCAAACGATTACCCGAACATCATGAGGTTCCCACTTTCCGGTAGAGCGCGAAAGAGTCTCAAGATTTGGTGTGTCCTCCAAGGCCAATGCCCTTGTCGTCTGGGAGACATTTCTGCAAGTCCTTTGTCTTTGAAGCCTCTTTCACGTGCTAGGCTCTAGCGGACGCGGATTAAACTCAGAAATGGCCTCGCTTGAACAGCTGTCAGCATGAGCTGTCAGGTGCAGCGCAGAAAGCATCCAAAGTATTCTGTGCTTACCTCTCCTATGCCAATGGCCCTTCTTGAAGGAAGTTCCGCGTATAGGTTGGAAAGCTACATGCTAGAAGACTCTCGCAGTTGGCAGCGCAGAAGACTCAGATAATGGCTTCGCTCAGAAGTTCAGAACATCGTGAGCAATCTGGCAAAGCGCAGGCGGCAGGATAGACTTAGTGTCTCTCCCCAAGCTTATTCCTTCTTTAATGGCTTTTTGAGTATCCATCTAGAGAGCTGTTCAGTCCCTTTCGCACGCCTTAGCGAACTCAAAACAGCTCCAGATAATGGCCTCGCTCAAAGCAGCACAGCGCAGGAAAGGCCCAGAGACTTGGCTCTGTATCTCTTCCTAGGCTCTAAGGCTGATGCCATTTCTTGAAGGGGGACTCAACAAGAGGCTTTCGTGCATCAGTCGAGAGAGTTATTAGAACCTCGTCGCAGTTATTAGCGGGCGTCGAACAGCCTCAGACAATGGCCCGCCTGAACAGGATGAGCTGTCTAGTATAGCGCCGAAGAGGCCTCAAGACTTGAGTGTACGACATCGTCAATGCTCATATCCCGTCTTGAAAGATGTTTCGCCAACCCGTCAAAGTTTTCTCTCGCGTGTAAGTGGACGCAGAAGACTTGGAATATAGGGCCCTCGGTCTGGCAGTAGAAATGACGAAAAGGCTGGCCACAAGACTCGAGCTGGCGACCGCGGATGCTCTTTCGGCAAAGGAGATGGCGCGCATTTTCTCAACACCTAAGTAATAGGAAATCAGCATCGATGTGTCAATAAAAACGTCCTGATTCCATCTGGACTTACGACAACTAGAGAGTATACTCTTCCATCGAGGGTGGGATGATCGGATAACAAATAAGTGTAAAACCAGGAAGTGGCGAGTTCGTGGTGGAACTATCGGAGCCAGACACTGTCACATGCTGCGATCAACCAACAATCGTGAGGGACCGCGTCAGTTTGCACAACGGAGTAGACAGGCGCAACTGCAAGCCTACCTAGATTTGTATGGAAGGGGTCTTGGAGTGCGCATCACGGCGCTCGGAGGGGGGCGCATAGTCACACACACCCAAACGTCAATGTTCAACACCCATACTGACCTACTGACGCGGTGGTGTACGTGAAATTGTCAGCAGACTGCTTCTTCGATTGCTACATCAAGCTCGATGGCTACCTACCTACGTGTACCAAATTACGCGTCCTGAATTTGTGGTATCGCGATTCGCGAGGTGGGAGTCTGGGCGGCGCCCCGTTGACCGGCCCCGACCGGCTCCGTCACCTGGCTGGTCTGTTTATAAGCATATCTGCACCCCGCAATGCGCATACTACATACTCCGTGGTCAGAGTTCCATCTACATACATACCTTCCTTGCATCGATGTATTGTTCTGCGCCAAAACGCCTCAAGGTAGGCTCCAGACCAATCGCAGCTTTGCCTCGTCAACAACAATAGAGTCGAATGCGCCGCGTAGAGACGCCATGAACCGAGTCTTGGTACCAGCTCGCACAGGGATTCTAGCGACATGGCTCAACAGACTAGCTCCCGCTCCACCGTGTCGGCGCCTGCATCTCGCTCCCCCGTTTCTCCTGGATGACTATGTCCCGCGATATCAGACCCTATCCTCGCGAGATGAGGCCAAGAAGCGATCACTGGCATATGTCCATCTCCGAAAATGCAATCTATGTCCGCGTCTGTGCGGAGTGAACCGATTTGAGACGACGGGCATGTGTCTCATAGGCGACAAGGTCAAGGTCAATGTGGTAGCACCGCATTTTGGAGAAGGTCCGTCTGCCTGTTCCTGCATATCACGTTTGCCTCGGGGCCGAAACGGGCTTTGCCCCGAAATGTGCCTCGTCATGACCGCTCTCGACTTTGACTGAGCCTGCTATTGGATGGTCGTCATTTTCCACAAGAACCGCCCTCATGGCATCAAGCCACTCCGCCTCGTTCATGGTATACACTCACTCTATGCTCGTTGTGTGTTTGCCACCCCCTCTTCCGTCCAGGGACTTTTCCCTCCTCGCCCACGGACTGTGTGGACCTGCATCCTGCTTGTCGGACCTGGCCTACTAGCCGATTTTTGGACTTCAGACTTCAACTAACGAGTATACTTGCGGCACACAGAGCCCTGCATACAGGGACATAACGGCAGTGGCGCCGTATTCATGAGCGGCTGCAATCTACGTTGTGTTTTCTGCCAAAACTTTGACATCGCCCATCAGCGAAATGGTATGGACCTCACGCCTGAGGAGCTCGCAGAATGGTACATGAAGCTCCAAGAGGTGGGCCAAGTGCATAATATCAATATTGTGACGCCTGAACACGTAGTGCCCCAGGTGGCGTTAAGCATTATTCATGCGAAGCAGCTTGGGTTGAGGCTGCCTATTGTTTACAACACATCGAGCTTCGATTCTTTGGAATCGCTGCAGCTCATGGACGGACTCGTCGACATCTACCTCGCCGATTTCAAGGTGTGGAAAGCAAGTACGGCCAAGCGCCTCCTCAAAACGGATGACTACGCCTCCGTAGCAAAAGAGAGCATCAAGGCCATGCATTCCCAGGTTGGCGATCTCTGTTTTACCCCAGACGGCCTGGCCAAGTGTGGTCTTTTGATCCGGCATCTCGTCATGCCGGGAAAGGAGGCGGAAGGGGCGGAAATCATGAAGTGGCTAGCCTCGGAAATATCACCAGACTGTTTTGTGAATATCATGGAACAATATCATCCGGATGCTCATGTGGGAAAAGCGAAGAAGACGAAGACCCATCACGAGAAACCTCTTGCCAAGACTCTAGGCTGTACTGAGGACGAAGAAGACGCCGCAACAGAAGAGGCTCGCTATGCAGACTTGAACCGGACTGTGTCAGAACGCGAGCTATCCGTCGTAAAACAAGCCGCATACGCTTCTGGGCTGTGGAGGTTCAACGAGCCACCCAAACATGACGGCTTCGCCATCTAAGTCGTTGGTAGGAACCTGCACATACTTTTTGCGCGCTTTAAGGATTGAAATGGCAGGAGCCTGGGTCCTTTGTATTTATATCACGACAAGGAATCCAGATACAAATCGGAACGGATCTCGGTAGAGTGCTAGAGTGATCCGTGTTGATGGGACACGGTCACGATTGTTGTCATAGCTTTAGATCTTCGTTCGTAAATTGGCTCTGCCCGTCGCAAGATCAGCCTCGTGCCACGTGGCGTGGAACACCTTACCAGCGCCGCCGCCGCCGCCGCGGCTACGATGGGGGGCCAAAAACGGTAAACTTTTTGGTAGAGGCTGCGAACAATACCAAGGCCAGAGACGATGCCCCCAAGCGCAAGTGGCGGTACTACATGTCATATTCACATGAAGACTCGATGAATCTCGACCGGCTAGAACGCAGTTCGAAGGGTCTAATAAAGGCTCCCTGATGACGCTCGCAGTTAAAACTTAAGAATCCGTTCGGTTTGCGCGATCATCACCAGAGGAACATTCCTTTCATCCTCAATTCTCGCTGTTTCAGTTCAACTCTTGATAGTTGAAAGCGAGGCTCACAAGCACCAGACGTTTGATCCAAGACACAGACAGTCGTTGATTTGAGAAGGCTTCGGAGATTTGAATAGCCTTGGAATACCTATCCCCAGGAACGGAAAGCTTTTGTCCAACTCTGCAGACATCCTAAGGATGCTGTTGGGGCAGGACACAGATTCATCTACCAGTGCAAACCTTTTTCTCCTGTACGCAGCGGTCTGTCTTATTATTCACAAGGGAAAGATGAGCACGATACTGTCCGAACAAGGCCACAATGAGCCAACACCCCCTCCTAGCTCGGTAGACGAGAAGATGATAGAAGAGGACGAGAAGATAGTGGAACAAAACGAAAATTCACATTCCGCTCCTCCCAAGCCTGAGAATTCTCAGATTAAGCCGCGTCCACAGCCGACAAAGCAGAAAGATTCGCAGCGGAGAGCCCCAATGCTGTTTCAGCGACACGCCTCACAACATTATTCTCAAGGACCTTCGCAGCAGCTACCGTATCCGCCCTCAATGCCGCTGTCTTCATCGTCGATTCTCCGTCCGCGGCCCTTCGAAGAAATCTACGCAGAACAGGCCTTTCTCAGTCTAACGCTGCAGTCGCATAGCAGCAGACTGTCCGACCTAGTCCGCACATACCACACGGTCGAAGTAGAATCCATGTACGGTGAATCACGCAAGATCAAGAGACGCGCCCGCAGACAAGTCGGCATCCTGCGCACCCAAATCAAACACGCCGCCGAAGAGGAAAAGACAATCTTCGTACGCCTCAGCGATCTTCTCACGGAAGCAAGGAGCCGGACGGCCCTTGATCTGGCCCGACGAGAGCGGTCCATCAGCCAAGACGCGGGCCGCTCCGACGCACTCGGCCGCGCTTCCTCCCACCCGCCATTCTCCCAGCCGCCCTCCTCCTCGGAGTCACGCCTCAACGCCGCAAGCGCAGAGTTCATACCTCAGAGGGCAACGCGGGACCAAAGGGCGGACAGGGTAGTCGTCGTCTATGCGGAAAACGACGATAAAGAAGGCCGTGCTGGACTCGAGGACAAAGCCTATGGGGTGAGCTCTCATACAACGAAAGTAGTACCACTGAGGGACAACTCGAGACTCAGTCCACGGCGACTACATGGTCCGCGGCATCTCGCCGCGGGGGACTCGATCTTGCATGCGCGTACGCTGCGCAAGCAGGCTAGTATGCCTAACATGTCTACCAGTACCAATTCTCTTCTGGCGCCTGATTGAGTCGTGACACGTACCTACCGACAGAACTGCTCCTCGTCACGACTCCGACTCACACAGGCCTACCTGCGCAGCAAAACTCTCAAGGGAAGAGAGCAATGGCAATCGAAACAGACGAAATTGATGAAGGAGGAGTTGGGAACACATGCTTTTGAGTCAAGTTTATTGGCCGCAAAGAGGCCTTTGTAAGATGATTGGATTTGAAAGTCAATTTCCTTGACGCGCGCGCTTCCACCGGCTCCCCAAGTGTCCTTTTTCTATTTCTTGAACACGAGTTGCTGTACCTTATCTAGTCTATATGATAACGTCGGAATCGCACAACACGGAATATCCTCGGCATTTCATGTTAGGTGGGATCGCACGTGACGAGCTGCGATCCCTGGTGACAGGATAAAGGGCTCGTCCCCTCGAGCCCCTTTCCTGTTCACTC